>VBSM01001163.1:3675043-3716320 GCA_008086735.1 Cheirogaleus medius | reverse complement strand
AAAAAAAAAAAAAAAAAAGAAAGAAAAAAAGAAAAAGAAAAAAAAAATCTATTGCATAGGAGAGAGAGTCCAAATGTTAACAATAGGTATCTCAGGATAGAGGAATTACTGGTGACTGTTTCTTTTTGTGTATCTATACGGTATGTTTAAAATGTACCACAATAAATATACTACTTTTGAAACAAGAAAAAATCAATAAAAGCTAGTTTTTTAAAGAGAGAAAACAGATGGTCAGATGGGAGAGTGTATGGCTTGCCCCAGGATGCCACGTTGCCAGGAGAAACACCAGCATCAGAATTTGGTCCTGAGCCCCACCAGCACCACCAAGGCCACTGGTCCCCTAGCCTTACCCTGCAATTCTGGTAGTTGTGGGAGGAGTGGCCAACGTGTCTCCTGCCGAGCAGGGTGTCCTGGCCTCCCTGTTCCAGGTTCAGCACCCTCTCCCTTCCTAGCTCCTTCCTGCCCATGCCTGCATCTTCAGGGGCTTCAGGAGCACCTGGAAAGATCCCCCTTGGAGTTTGGGGCCAGTTTCTGCCCAGTCTCTGTTAAGAGTGACCCTGAGCATGCTGCGAGCATCCTTCCTCGCCTAGAGCAACTGCAACTGTGTAAGTGATGAGAGCATTAGGAAGAAACACCAGCTTGTTGCGGAGTGCGGATGCATCCTTGAGGTGACTGCGTTCCTGTTACTGTGACTTTACAGAAACCCGTCCCTCTCCCCTCTCCAAGCCAGTGAGCTGTTCCAGTTTACTTTTCTGAAGTAGGGTGCACCTGCCCAGAGAAAGAACGCAGGTAGGAGTGCAGGGATTTCGGGAGCTGGGGGGCGCGGGGGAGCTTGTCACAGTGGAAAAGGTGGGTGGGTGGAGGCCTGTGGGAACAAAAACACCCGTCTTCCTCCAAAACGCTGTCCCTCTGCCATGCGTGTGCGACCCAGAGTGGACTAAACGTGCTCCCCTTACAGGCAGCAGCCCTCACTGGAGCGGTTTCCCCACCTTCCCAAGCACAGACGAGGAGGGCGGCTGTCGGCCACCAGCAGGCTGGAGCCCGCATGGCCCTTGGCCAGACAGGGCGGCTGTGAGGAAGGGCCCTGAGATGGCGGCGCCAGCATGAGTGACAGACAGGGAGGAGAAAGAGGCCTCAGGGTGAGGCTTGGTCTATTTTCTCCAAATTCTGAAAGCCAGATCCTGTGAAAAACAGATAAAATTCGTTCCGGGTCTGAACAACTAGGACTAGGAGAACTGGCGGGGCTTAAGTGGAGAGACTTTGCCTCAACTTGGGCGGCTGGTCTGCGTCAGGCACCCGGAGCCTGGTCGTCCCGGGCTCGGTGGCGGGCACACGGGGCTGTGGTCGGGAGGGTCTCTGCCGCGAGGCCAAATCCAGAACACTAGGCCCCCAGCGCGACACCGCCCTGAGCACTGCGCGCGCACCCGGGCCTGCGCGCTTGGGGGTGGCGCAGCGCCACGCAAGGGCCCGCCCCCCGCCGCTCAAGCCCCGCCCTACCCCTCCACAGGAAGGAAACGCGCCTCGGGGCGAGCGCCAGCCCCTACCGGGACGCGGACCGTGGCGCCCTCTTTTCTCCTGGTGTTGCTAGGCACCTCCGGGTCCCGCCCGCCTCCCCACCCCTAGGTGGCAGCACGGGGCGCGCCTCCCAAGGTGTTGGCTGCCCAGGTGAGGAGGCCACAGCAGTATATCTGTACTTCATACCAGGATGCAGAGAAGAGCTTCCAGACAAAAATGATGGCATGAAAAATGAGCTACACTTGTAACACCAAGTTTTAAAAACGTGGTTTAATCAAACTTATCTCTTCCTCGGAGCTTTAAAAGAAACTGTTTTCTATTTCCTGTGTCTGCTTTATCAGAACATCTTTTTAAAATCTCTTTGGTTGCATGAAATTTACCAATGAAACAAACGTTAAGCATCAGCATAATTTTCATATTAATCGTGTATTAATACTCCCCTAGAGCTGGAAACCTGGAATTACTCTGAAAAGGAAAAATATTTTTAAACTTTGGTTATCTGATCAAGCTTTTCAGTAGTTATTTCAATTTGAGTAAAACTTCGGTAAAATTTATGTTTTACATGTGAATTTAAAAGCCACACCATACTTTATACTAAAAGAATAAAGATTTTTATTAAGCATTGTAAGTTGCATTCAATAGCCTTCAGATACGCCACACCACAATCCATCGACAGTCAATCAAACCCAACAGCAGTTCATTCTTGCACAATCCATGAGTTAGGGCAAAACTCCCTTCAACTTACAGTAAGATCCTACTTAGCTCTTGCGGGCAGGGGTTGGGGAATTACACCTCATTTCTGATCACTAATGTGATGAAGAGCATCAGAAGTATATGAAAACGATAAGAAGTGATTCTGATTTCAAAGTACATTGTCTGGAAACATTAACAAAAACATCAAAATGATAGAAGTATACCTGCTCCTACTAAATTCTTGATGGGAAAGTTCTCAAGAACAAGCAATTTGTTTCCTGCTACAGAAGGGGGGGTGTTTTTTTTTTTTTAAAGATCAAAGGGTTTTTTTTTCACAGAATTTCATATTTTGCTAATATGAAGGCATAAAACAGCAACAAAGAACAATAATGCATACAGCAGTGAATACACCAGGGTAATGTTGATATTTGTAACGGCTAGATAATTTTGGGGGGGATTTAGAATAAATGCAACAGATGTCAATAATCACAAAATTTTAAGGTTAGAGCAAGATCAGTCAATGACTAAACAGAGTTAACATCTTTTATAGGACTATTACTGATTATTAGCATTTTTTGTTTTGCAAATGGGCACATACTGGTAAGAATGGAAGAAAGGACAATAACATGCATAATATTAACTACACACTTTAAAAATTATGAACCATGCAGAAGTTTAGCTCAAGTAGTAGTACTAATGGTCTACGTCCGATTCAAAACCACATAGTTCATTGATCACAGATGCATGGTATTAGTCACAAAAAGTTTCAGAACACATTATGTTGATTTTGAAAGGTCATTTGCATCTTCTATGATTTCAACTTTATCTCCATTTAACTTGCTTGTAAAGTATGTATGATGTACTGTATATTTAAAATCAGCAGAACAGCAATATTACTCTATAATTTTTTTAGTTTTGAAAGTTGCACTTTTTTTAAACACAAAAGAACCACATCAACAGTGATGAAATTTAAGTAAGAAAGAAAAACTGTGGTTGTGCCTTATTTCTTTCATAATCATAAAAATCAAAGCCTTAAACAAAGCTTCATTGTGAAACAGTAATGCAAAATCAAATATAATGGCATACATATGGTGCCAAATGCTAAAAATTATATTTTAAGCTATATATACTTAAAGACTGCCAAAATTTGTTTTCTTTATAGTTCAAGAAACACAACTATAGGCTTTGTCATAACCAGTTTTAACTTTGTGTACTTCATTTTAAGTGCGGGAGTCAAATGCTCTTCATTTTCTTTCTCTTTTTTTGTTTTATTGTAGCATTTTGACTACAACTGGTTAAAACTAAAAATGTGTTGTTTAAATCTCTGATATCAAAGAGGGATCTGAATTTCCAAAGTCCTCATTTTTCTCTTACGGAAAGGACAAAATGTACGTAACTGCAGGCTCTCTTTCTCTCCAGATATTCCTAAATCCTTACCCTTCCAGCATCCTTCACCCTCTATAAAAAATAAGTTTACTCTTCTTTATTTAAGACAGCCGCCTCCAGAGCAGCCTCTCTGTGGCAAGTGCTGTCTGTACTTAGTGCATTTAAATGAGGATTTGTATTGCACGTTTTAGAGTCATTGTTCAAGGCACTTTCGGAGTGGCTGGGGGCCCTGGTGTTGCCCGCGCTCCCGTTCATCTGGGGAGCCGGCTTCTCCTCGGCCATCACTCCGTTTTCAGCCAGGGACCCGTCTGAAGACACAGCAGAGGACTTCGATTCCCCAGATTTCGACTTAAGTTCTTTGGCCACTTCTTCTGCTGAAGCAGCATACGGAGGTCTGCCCTGTTTAAAATGGAGGACAACAAGTGATAAGTCAGCGTTTGATAAATAGCAGGAGAGAGAGAATGCTGATTTTGCTTGAATGACACTCCACAGATTCATGAGCAGGAAGCACATCGTGGGTTCCTTCTGACTCTGTCTTTGCTTTGACTGACATTCAGGAGGAAGGAGCTTCACCTGCCTCAGTCAATTCCACTGTGGCCCTTTCCCTCAACTCCTCTGTAGTCAATGTCCTGAAAATGAGGGAGATTCTCACTTAAGGAGCTCTATCTAATCCTTTGTATAGCACCAAATCATTTAAAATAACAGATACCCCTCAGTAAGTCCTTTCTGAAACGGAGACTATTCTTGCTCCCGGCCAAAGAACAGGTATCCCTCATCTGCCTGTAACATGAGGCAGCACACACACCCCATTTCTACTGGAAAAACAAGATCATTACTGGGCAACCTCAACAAGAAACAAATCTGCACTGATAATCACTACATGTGTTTGTGAAATATCACTTCTGAATGGGTCTCCCCCTATCACTTAACAGATTTAAAAGTAATTCTCTGGAAAAAAATGAAACTCGAGTGATGCAGCACATTTCCTGAAAGACAGGGCTCTCTGTGAAGACAGTGAAGACAGCTTGAAATCTTGAGTTGCTTGTAACACAGACCAGTTTCTCGACCTCAGCATATGACACTGAGCGTGGCCCTGGTGATCTCTGCCATGGCGTTGCCCCTTGCACGGCAGGGTGTTTAGCAGCATCCCAAGCCTCCACCCATTAGAAGCCAGTAGCATCTGACTTGCACCAAGTTGTGGCAATCAACAACGTCTCCAAATGTCCCTTGAGTGCCAACTGCCAGGGCTGAGTACCACTGTCACAGACTAACTCCGTGCTAAAGAAAACCTGGATGGTTTTCACCTTCAGTCATTTTTCAAATGAGAAAAGGCATCTTTCAACTCTTTATCCCAGCCCCTTCCCAACAAGAAGAGATGGTGGTGCTTTCTAGCATCTTCTAGGCCTCCTAAGATGTAAACAGGGCATTTGCCTTGTTTGAAAACAACGCCTATTCGCTCGGCTCAGATGGAGATGAAGTGTGCCCTATGACCCTAATCGGAGGGATAACCTCCATAAACCCACAGTATCTTTTCATTTTAGCTTCTAATACTAACATGCTCCTGTCCATGAGTCAATGCTATTGTCATTTTCTTGGAAACTTGAGACAAATACTATAAAACATAAAAATATAGCCGGACCAAGAAGGGGGAAAAAAATCATTCCAGAAATGAAGACTATCTTAGAAGAAACACATGAACAAATAATATCTGAAGAAGATAAAAAGGAAAAAACATTTCTTAAATCAGAAAGAAATGAAGATAGGGAAATGCAAATCAAAACCACAATGAGATAACACTTCATATCCACTACAATGGCTAGAATCAAGAATATGGAAAATAACAAGTGTTGGTGAGGATATGGAGAAATTGGGACCCACATGTACATTGCTGGTGGGAATGTAAAATGGTGCAGCCACTTTGGAAGACAGTCTGGCAGCTTCTCAAAGGGCTAAACATGGTAGTGACCATGTGATCCAGCAATTCTCCTAGGCATATACCCAAGGGAACTGAAAACACACTTTTATACAAAAATTTGCAGATAAATGTTCATAACACATTATTTGTCATAGCCCCAAATGGAAATAATGCAAATGTCCATCAACAAATGAGTAGATAAATTAATGTGGTCTATCCATACAATGAAACATTAGTCAGCAATAGAAAGGAATGATACTGATACATGGCACAACATGTATGTTTACAAAGAATGTACAAAAACAAGCAAATCCACAAGACACACAAAATAGATCAATAGTTGCCAGGGACTAGAGGAGAGGATGGGAGAATTAGAGAGTGACGGTTAATGGGTAAAAGGTTTCTTTTTGTGGTGAAGAATATTCTGGAATTATTGGTGATAGATTCTTGACCTTGAGAACAGACTAAAAACCACTGAATTACAAAAACTTGATTAGAAAATGATGCAAAGACCTGAAGGGACACTTTCCAAAACACTGACAACACCAAATGCCAGTGAAGATATGGAGCAAGAGGAACTCTCTTTCATTGCTGTTGGGAATGCAAAATGGTAAAGCCACTTTGGAAGAAAGTGGTGGCATTTTACAAAACTAAACACACTCTTACTACTATATAATCCAGCAGTCACACTCATGGGTATTTATCTAAAGTAAATGAAAACTTATGTCTACACAAAAACTTGCATATGGATGTTTACAGCAACTTTATTCATATCTGCATATAAGCAACCAAGATGTCCTTCAGTGGGTAAATGGGATAAACAAACTGGTACATCCAGACAATAAAATATTATTCAGTGCTAAAAAGAAATGAGGGAGGGATGAACAGGTAGAGCACAGAGGAATTTTAGGGCAGTGAAACTATTCTGTGTGATACTCTAATGGTAGATAAATGTCATTATACATTTGTACAAACCCACAGAATGTACAACCCTAATGTCAACTATGGACTTTGAGTAATGATGAGGTGTCAATGTAGGTCCTTCAATTATAACAAACCAACCATTCTGTGGGGGGTTCTGACAACACTGGGGGAAGCTGTGAGTGTTGGGGCCAGGGGTATATGAGAACTCTCTGCCTTATGCATCTGTAACTTCTGCTAGATTTTGCTGTGAACCTAAAACTGCTCTAAAAATTAGTCTCTAAAATACACAAACCACTAAATTGTACTTTAAACAGGTGAACTTCATACAATGTGAGTTTTCTGTGAGTCAAAAAAGGAAGAGATAAAATGGAATCAAAAGAGCATGCCAGGCCAGTGCTGTGGCTCACACCTGTAATCCTAGCACTCTGGGAGGCCAAGGTGGGAGGACTGCTTGAGGTCAGGAATTCAAGACCTGCCTGAGCAAGAGCAAGACCCCGTCTCTACTAAAAATAGAAAAAAATTAGCTGGGTGTAGTGGCGCACTCCTGTAGTCCCAGCGCTACTCGGGAGGCTGAGGCAGGAGGATCGCTTGAGCCCAGGAGTTTGAGGTTGCCGAGGGCTAGGCAGATGCCACTACACTCCAGCCAGGTCAACAGAGCAAGACTCTCTCTAATAAAAAAAAAAAAAAAGCATGCCAAATACTGAAGATAATAACAAAAGAACCTGCAAGCAGAAGATGAAAACAAAGAAAGAGGACAAAAATAAAAAACTATTAAATCAAGAAAACTTTCTTAAATAAGACTTGAAATCACATTTGCAGAAAGCGCCCTCATACTGAGTACCCTGATCCAGAATAACCAGTACCGGGGCACGATCAAGTAAGTCATTAAACTTTTACAGAAAAATAAAAATAATTTGGGCATTTAGGCCAAAACAGCAAATGAGTTCAAAGGTAAAGAAAATTAGATTATCATCAATTTTTGACAGAGAAGCTTTATACCAGAAGTAAATGAAATAACATATTTGAGGAAAGAAAATGTAAGCCAATGCTTCCAAATAAGGAAAATTAACTGTTTGAAATTGCATATTTTTCCCTAAGTCCTTCCTGAGGAGCCCTTCCTGAAGAATCTTTAAAGAAAGCATTTCAGAGACCAAAATGGACACACAGACAGAAGGCTTGGTGGGAAGCACGTGATGTGAAGGTGTTTATAGAACCAAGACAAACGAGGTAAAGGGAAAGTACACGAGGTCATGGCTGTCTGCCCAGATAACATAGACAATAATAGCATAGTTATTTTTTTTTTAGGAATGCAAGAATGGTGGGGGAGAATGGTGAGCACATAGTCAAACATTTTCTTTTAACTGTTCTCAGTGAATTATACTGGTGACAGTAGTATTCATAGGTATTTTGAGCCTGTTGTGAGTACAATATGGGATAAAGTAAATGTCTAGTTATGGGATATTCTAATTTAATCAACACCTGGCTTCTTAAGGACCAAGATTCTTAGGATGGAAGAAAAGACATCTGGATATAACAGTAGAGGTTAAGTACAATTCTAGAAATCCTAAATTTGAACTGGAAGATTCAGTAGTATAAACTCATTATGTATTTTATGGGGGAGGGCCTGTAGGTATATACGGGGTATGTATGTATACATAAATGTGTGCATAGCATATATACACACATGTGTGTGCGTGTACCCTTCCCCTCAGTGCTGTTTACAGGAAAAACCTACATACAGTGACTCAGCACAGAAGAAAGGACATACGGATGTAACAGAGAGAAGTTTATAAAAAGCCCTGTAGTTTTCAGTTTGAATTAGAAACATCAATAAGAATTCAAGAGGATCTTATCTAAAAAAAAAAAAAAGCCTGTATGGTGTGCATGAAGAAACAAAACTCCAGATGCCTGCATGCCCCGCTAGCTCTGTCCACAGAAGACCATGAGGAACGGTGACCAAGCCTGTGGTGATAATGATCCATCGGTGCCCGGACTGTGGTCTTGAAATGCTGTTTCCCATTAAAGAAACCAAGAAGCTAAAAGAAGTGGCTGTTCCAGGTCTGTCTGGCCAAACGATGCCCAAGGTACGGCTGGCCTGTCATGCTGCACCAGGCACGAAGCCACCAGAGATCAAAGTCTTGGCAAAGGACAGAGCCAACTTGAAGAGGCTCCCAAACAACAGGGTTTGGACTCAAGGGAATTGACATTTGGTGAGCACCCATGTGCTAGTTATTGTGTTTGATGCTTGCCAGCTACAGCAGTATTCTCACAGACCTTCTGTCTGAACACGGGCATAAGAAAACCAGCTTAGAAAGGAAACATCATTGAAGGGAGTGAACTGGCACAAACACTGTTGTCTTCTTACCTGAATTGCTGCTTGGTTTTTGTAACCTCTGCCATAGTACCTTCCACCTCTTCCAAATGTTCTAATGACTGGGGTAGAAATCACTCCTCGTGGACGCCTAAATCAATAAAAAGGGACAACAACAAAGAGACTTAAATCTGTTACAGACATTTAAAATCATATCAAATGGATTTAAAGACGTCTAATCTTATGATATGTTTTATGAAGCATTGGGTTTATTAAGTATGGTCATATCACAGATTTATTCCAAAGAATCCATTTCATTTTTCTGGTTCATATCCAACACATTTTGATTTGATTTGAAAAACTAATACTTTAAAAATGCTACTTAAAAAAAATATTTTAGCCAGGTGCAGTGGTGTGTGCCTCTAATCTCAGATAATTGGGGAGTCTGAGGTAGGAGGATTGCTTGAGGTCACAAGTTCAAGATCAGCCTGGGGAACATAGTGAGACCTCTCAAAAATAAATAAATAAATAAAAATAAAGGCACTGGGTTAACTGAATAATGTGTGGTTAATAATTTAATAATGGTTAATTAAATAGTGTTATAAATTGGATCCTATGCAATCATTAAGAATGATGTTAAAGAAGAATGTATCTAATGATATAGAAATGTTCTTACTAAACTCGTAAGTAAAAAAGCAAGTTACAGACTGTTTTTTTTCTTTATACAAAAAACATTTTTGTGGTTCAGAACTTACCCTCTTGCTGGTCCTCCAACAGAAACCACTTGCAGGGGGAAAGGCCCCCGGCCCCCACGGCCCCGTCTGCTCCCAGCCCAGTGGCCAACCACAGTGCCAGCTATTTCTAGTTTCCCTCCCTGAGAAGGTATAGGTTGGACTCCTACACAAAAAAATATGAAAAGACAAAATCTTTACAATCACAGAATTAAGAATAGCAAAGAGATACAAGCAAGAAACTTTACAGTTTTAGTTTATATTTAGCATGAAGCTGCTTTATCCTGCTTTGTAAAGACTTCTTTTTCATTATATGGAGTATCTACCTGCACACTTTGATTTTACACTGCTGTTAAGAACCCATGACAACTGAATTAGGTTACAACTACAAATGTGCAAGTCTTTTTAGATAGAAACAGATTCACTAAAGTGTTGTCACTGGGTATATATAACATGCTTTCTATATTACCAAGATGGAAATCTGCAAACTCAGAATGTTTTTCTCTTCAGGTAAACACTTCCAAGTTACTACCTTAACCAAACGTTATAGAAGATAAGTAAATCTAGCCTGTATGTCATACTGTATTGTTAAATTAGAATTTCCGTAAGCAGAGTCATAAATATTCATTATATTCACTAACTTCTATTAATTACTGGTGGCCTGCGTATTCTAAGGTTTTCTGACTTAAGAAAATTCTGAGATTGTTAACTGATAGCCAAATCTCTGATTTAAAAAAAAAAAACAAATGCACAAAAAACAGAGTCCCAATCATCTTTTCTGGCAATGGGAATGGATTATAATAAATCCTCTATCATCTCGGTGTTAGCCATGGCAATATAGCACTGTCCAACAGAAATCTACAAGCTTTATATTTTCTAATAGCCACATGAAAAAAAAATACAAAGAAACAGATTAAATAAGTTTTAATATTTATTTAACCCAATATATCCAAAATAATATTATTTCAACAGGTAGTCAAGATAAAAAAAATTAATGAGCTATTTTACATTCTTTTCCCTATATTAAGTCCTTAAAATCTGGTGTGCATTTTACACTTTCTAGCCACAGTTGAAGGGTTCAATAGTGCATGTGGCCAGTGGCTACTACATTGGACAATGCAGATATGAGTTTCAGACACAATTTTAGAATATTTGTGAAGCAAGTTCCTCTCATTCCAGTCTAAGAAATCACTTCTCACTGCACATTATCCACAGTGAAATCTCCCCTCCTTCAGTCTGTTGCCCGACTACAGGCCAGCTTCAGGCTCAAGGCACTGCAAGTTGCTGGTTGCTGAAGCCAATCAAGAAGCAAAGAGGACACATGGTTGCAAGCTGCTCGGGGAACAGCCACAGGGCAGAGAGCGCCCTGCAGCAGGCTGGTGGGAGGACAGAGGGCAGGCAGAGGGGCATGCAGCTGCACTAGGGAAAGGAGAGGTAACTTCTGTGACTGAGACAGAGGAGTTGATCCAACACCACGTCTGCAAGAGACACCTTTCCACACAGCACCCCTCGCTGGCCTCCCTAAGTACCCCAAGTAACTGAGTTGGAAAAACATCGCTCATAAGAGAGAAAGGCTTGCCCATCCTCAAAGTGACTTCAAAATGTATCTGAACAATCCTGTTATTTGACTTGATGGCCAGATTTATATCTACAGTCTCATAATGTGAGATTAGGGCAAAGCCACGAGTCACAGGCTTCAAATTATAACAATATCTTCAGACATTATTTCTAATGCTAAATGTTGAGACTTTTTTCTCCCTTGCAAGCCTAATACAAATGAAAAGAGAAGCCATGGGAATCTAAAGTAAACTGATTATTTATGTACCTGACATTAGGTCTTTTTTTAAAAACGCTTCTATGAAATGAACTGTGAAAGACTTTTTTATGCCAGGGATTCTGTGACTATTAGAATCTTCTATACAAGCATGATAATCTTTACCAAAAGATGGCTGCTTGGGAAAGAAACGCCACTGAGTATTAGTCAGCAGCTCATCCTATGAACACAAGGCGATGGTCAGGTTACCCAGGTGCACAGAAAGGCTCTGTTCTAGCTGGATACTCAGTGGTCTGCCCTGAAAGGCAAGACTGGCCACAGCAGAACCGCTGCAGAGACCTGAGGGCAGAGAGTCTCGGGGGCGGGGGAGCAGTCGATGAGGGTCAGATGAGGGACCCAGAAGAAAGGGCATTCTGTTGGAGGAGTGGCTTGTGAAGACAGTAAAGGAAGGCAGGTGTCAGATGATGGAGCAAAGGAAGTGCCGGCAGGCAGAAGCTCTGGGAAGGGGTGGGTATAATTACCGCCCTGGGACTTGCTAGTCCTGCTGCTGTCACTGCCTGAGAAGGCTCCGCAGTGTCCCGATGCTGTCGCCACCCGGAAGGCACGGTAAGGGCCTGTCGCTACCGTTTCCCCATAGGGGCCTCCAAAGCCACAGACTCCTGTGGGACCCGGGGTAGAGAGAGACAGGGGAGAAGCGTGAGGGACAGGGCTCGGGGGCTCTGCAGGGCATTCAGGCAGAGCAGCCCCCGTCTCCTTCAGTTGCCAGGGAGGGGTCTCCTGGCCCCTCTTGTTGCCTTGTTGTCCTGTGCCCATAGTCCCCAGGGACTAGCACTGAAAGGCCACCCTCCTTACTGCAGGTCATTCAACAGGGTGCTGGCATCAGGGCTGAGGATGGGCCCTGGGAGATGGGTCTTGGAAGACAGCTGTCTCTAACCTGGGTGGTTATTTCCTCTCACACACGAGAAAAAAGTCTTAAAATGTGAGCAGAGAGATTTTAGCTAGAATGACAGATTTCAGGATGCAGCCTCTGCATCTGCATCTACAGCTCTCTCTCCCCTAATTTCCAAGATCAAGCTCACTCCTTGCAGACTTGAAGAACTGCTGCTGTGAGCCCCCATGACTGACAATGACAAGGTCAACACAGCAGACAGGCTCGCCTAGGACGGCTGCACACTCTTCACAGGCATCTCTTCCTTGTTCACAGGAACGAGTCATGCCAAACCACTCACCTGCAAAGCCTCTGCCCCTGCCCTGAGAGGGGGGGACAGGCCCGAAGTGGCGAGGGTATGCAGAGGTGGGGTAGAAGGGCAGGGCGGGAGGCGGCGGGAAGGGGAGTGTGTGGCTCTGCCGGGAGAAGTTGAGCCCCTCCAGTACACTCTGGCGCATCTTCTCCACCTTGGCAGCCTGCTCAGCCTGGAAGTCAAGGACCAGCATGTGAAAACTCGGTTCAGTGTTTTAAGTGAACTGAAATGAGCACGAAGGAAATTAGATATATCAACTGCTATAAAAACATACAGTTGGTCCTCTTTATTCATGAGTCCTATATATGCAAATTCACCTACTTGCTAACATTTGTTTGTAACTACAAAATCAATACCCATGGCACTTTTCTGGTCACAGACTTTTACAAAATGGGGGAAGAATTTTAGGCACCGAACACACCAACCCCAGCTGAGGTCAAACAAGATCACGCCTGCCTTATTTCAGCTCACCCTGAAAACAGAGCCTATTTAGTGTCAAAGTTTTTACATTTCTGTGTTTTTTCTTGGTGATTTCACTGTTTACAAACACCTCCAGCTTAGTGCTGAAGTCCTCCCCAGTGTTCCCAAGTGCAGAGAAGAAAATCTATGTTACAGAAGCTTCCTTCAGGCATGAGTTATGGGCTGCTGGCTGTGAGGTCAATGATAAATTAACAATACATATTTAATATGGGATCTTTAAACAGAAACACACAAGAAACAAGGTTATGTACTGGTTGTATGACAAAAATATGTGACCAGAGCCTTGAAGGAACCTAACCCTGTATTTCCCCTAGAGGCAATGGTTCAGTATTTGCTAATTCAGTATTCAAGGTGAATTTCAGAACATAGCTACCGTGAATAATGAAAACCAACTATGTATCAGAAGCCTGGCTCATTATGGGCACAAAAGTGATATTTAGTTATATGCATGGGGCTGAGCCCAATCCAAAACAGAATACTGTCACACAGGTTTCATGACAAATATGGTATCAAAGAGGACAGATTTAGCCAGTGAGCTTTATTTCATTTCAGTCCAAGGTGGCTGCCCAGCCCCCCAGCATACCTGACCATCACAGAGGTCGATGAGTGGGGTCTTTTCCCGGCTGGCTTTGAGGAGTTTGGATTGGAAGAGCTTCCCATCAAAATACATCCAAGGACAACAGTGTTCCCAGGGGATTGGCTGTCCACATGCATCATTTGCAAACAATGCCATGTCTACTCCACTCATGAAGAGAGCTGACAGCTGAATTCCTCGGGGGTCTAGGTTCTCAATCTTTAAATTGAAAAGAGTAACTTCTATGGAATAAGAGTACTACAGTGTTTAATTCTTCCAATGTCTCAATAAAAGTTAACAGAGTTAACAGAGAATATTCCTTAACAAAAACAGCACTGAGTAGTCCTATCATTACCTTATATTGACCTAAAACTGGCTTTGTTTGAATAGAAATACATTATATGTTATTTAACAAATTTAAATTTAAGAGACTGTTTTATAAACGTACTGAAATATTTCTGTTGGGATTTGTTAAGAGTTACGCAGCATAGAGTAATGCTGTACTTAAGGCTGACATGTGACAAAGTGAGCAATGATGTGCAGTCTTCTCCTTGAGTCCAGAGCCCCCACAATCCCCTCATGAAATAACATTTCACATTTCAGATGTGAACACATTAATGTGTTAACAGAAAAGGTGTCAAAAAGGAACATTCAATATTGAGATTTTGCATTTTTCAAGTAGTTGTATTAAAAAATTACTTTGTATATATAATTACATTCTAAAATAAATATATACTTTGTTATTTCATACGTTAATGTTTTAGATAGCAACTTATTAACCAGACTGTCAATGTTTTTGGAAAAATGGATAGCTTATAAATGAAGAACACAACAACAAAAATACTGTATTTGAACCAAATATACTATTAGAATTTGCGCAGACTTTTACTTCCCTCAGTGATGAGTGCTGGGTGCCTGCCTTCTGTACACAGAGCCCACCCTCCTAGCATATGATGAGCAGGGTAAGAAACACTAACATGAGTACAGTCAACTCTTGATCATCTATATGTAACGACCTAGTTTGTGGATTATCCAGGACAAAGTTTTAACTCTGCTCTGGCTTTTGTCTTCTCGCTTTGGTGGCTTTTCAAGAATGCAGTATTTATGGAGTATCAATCTAAGCAATGCCTAATTATGACACGTAAAAGCACTTTTCAACAAAGAGAAAAAAGGTCATTCTGGTGCCAAATGCTAATGAATTTATGATCATCTACTGTTTTGTGCTGTTTGTGTTAACATTCCCCATTACCAGCTAACACTATGTTTTCCAACCTTCTTTAAAATTTTAAGTCAATGCAGTTCAACTTCAAACACCTGGAAAAGTCTGTTCACAAATTCGTAACAGCTGTTTTAGCTACACCTCTGGATCCTATTGTACACTACTGGTTCCTTCTTTTCCTATGTAGTTGTTGGGAAGCAAACTAAAAAATGTTCAGTAGTGGGTAGGTGGGGCTGGGGTGATGAAATGAGATGTATTTTTTAATTTATGTGCACAGTGGAGAAAGAAATGGGCAAACTGGCACAAAACGGAGAAAATGCACTTGATGTATTTAGTCCCTAGCCACCCCCGGTTCTAAGCTGCAGGAAGAAAGGAGAATTCTCAAGGCAGAAAAAGGGAGCTGCTCCTGTTGGGAAGAGGCCAAGCAGAGGTGCAGGCCTTTGAATAAACAGGACACCCATCCCCTGGCCCCTCGTTCTTTGGGAATGATGACCACAAATCCCTTGCAATCAGGAGGAACTCCACCGTTTCCAGCCTAGGGCCTCTGTGCCCCCCTTTCTGCCCCATGCCAGAGAACTGTGCATCGGGGTCAAGGACTAGGGGGAGAAGATAACCGAGACGAGCTGCTCTAAAAGTGTTTGCCTCGCTATCAAAATGTCATATACAAAATGCCACAGACGCCTTCTGTGGAAGCACACACAGCACCGTCCTGCCGGTATTTCGTAGGAATGGACTGTTGCTGATCATGGCCTGACTCAAACCACTGTGACTAATGTAACTCAAAACCACTCTCCCAGCAAATAGCTATATGCATGCTGAGCGTAAGAAACAGCAGCAGATGCATACAACACTGAAACACCCAAGTTCGAACTATTAATCTCCACATTTGCTGACAGGAGGAATGGAGCAAGACTACTGTGTGTGTGTGTGTGTGTGTGTGTGTGTGTGTGTGTGTGTGTAAAATGGCCTCAACATTAGTTGAAGGACTGTATTTTTATGGATTTAAAAAATGATGTTTGCAGTTTCAAGATAATTAGCAGTTTTAGTTCTGACAAGTACCATTACATTAACAGAGTTTTTAAAATAAGAGCTGTATAAACAATGTGAATAAAATCTCAATTGCTGTGTAAATTTTGCTTCTTTTGAAAAATATTTTAAAACTTACATTACAGTTTGTATTTCTTTCCCTAAATGGTAATTATACAAATAATAATATCTAATACATATGAGGAACTTAATATATATATGTATCAAATGGTGTCTTTTTTTTTAACATGTATTTTTATATCATTTCCATCTCTCAACAACCATAAGATTCAAGTGCTTCTAACAGTATCTCCATTGCACAAACGGGTCACAGAGGGCTCAAAGCCACAGAGTGGATAATTGATAATCGGAACCCTTGATTGCAGAAATGGCTGAACAATCACATTCTAACCTCATCCCTTATACCAGTTGAGATAAAATATTTAAAATATTCAACATTATCCAAAGTTCCTCAACTGGAGGAACACAGAAAAAAATTCTGACTTTATTAGGAAATACAAATATGGAATTTAATCTCTGCCCAATTAGCTCATGAACCAAATTCCAGTTAAGTTACTTTCTCAATACTGGGCAACAGACTCTTACTTTAATTTGTCATATTTACCTATATGCAAAATAATTCTTACAGGTATCACAGACATGTGGCACGCCCCTAATACTGTCTTTAAAGCTCTTCATTTTCCATCTTTTATATTCTGCACTTGGCATGTGAAACTGTTAAAAGAATTTAAGGCAATTATAGGGATGTCAAGAGCAAAGGAGAAAGAAACTGGACAAATATTTTAACTGTACAAAGTTCCTTCTCCTCATCCTTTACCCGCCCTCCTCAAAACACAGGGTGAGTGCTAATTTTACCTTAATAATTACATTCATGCTGGTAACCTAGGAGGAGGGCTTAAAAAATATAACAGGAAAAAATGAGGGTCATCAATCACTGTCACAGGTACTCAAGGAACCACACAGAACACGCTTAATTATGCATGGACATGGTAGACGGAGAACGCATGGATGAGATGAAATTCCTAAAAATTCAGTTTAGCTCATGGTTTCAATGTCTTTTCCCACCAAACCTCCCATCAGAAAATCTAACAGGAGTCCAAACTGTCAGCACTGGGTCTTTTCTTCCTCCTGTGCTCCTCTAATGGCAAAGCATTTAGTGGACAATAAACGGGAGAAGAGAAACAGGGTCTGGGCAATCCACAAACTGGGTAACGGGCCCTGACACAACAACAGTAACAGTCAAGAGTTGACTATATCATAAGCAGTGAAATGGTGTACTACAGGAAAGCACTGTTGTTGATTTTGATATATCAAAAAAGTTTAATGGTTAAATGAAAAAGCAACTTTAAAATTTAATTTTCTATCACTGAATTTTGGAACCCTCAGCTCTGCATTGGAATTTTTGTAGCATTTAAATAATGATTATTCCTAATAATTCTCAATCTAATAGCTGAGAGGAGATCAATCTTAAAAAATAAAACAGCAAACAACTGCCTTTCCCCCCAACAAATGCTATTCTTCCTTATAGCTCTTTTAGAATTTATACTAATCATGAAAATGAAGCACCTACAGATATAGGCTGTCACTAAAAGGAACTGTCGACCTCCAGACAAGCAAGACCCAGAGGAACAATGAATCAGACTGAAGTTAACTACACATAAAATGTCTTTCTGAATACATCTCTAGAAATGTCTCTCTTTAGATGAAGAACCAGGAGAAAACCATGAAAGCACTAAGATCTCAAAAGAACCAAAATGAAAGCTTAGAGTGTGATTGTTTTTCAAAAGTTATATCCTATGTGTTGATCCAAAAATGAAAAGGATATGGGATATAAGATGAACTTTGAGTAAAAGTAACTTGATGGTGAATAAGGCTTAGTGGGCATACCTGATACCTGGCGGTCTGATTTTCAGAACTGGGATGTCAATACTGATGTAATAATCTATATAAGAGAAACAGGAGTAGAGGTAGAGGGATGGCACCACACTCTAGTAAAAGTATCTCCAACCCCCTGAAGCACAGTCTGTGACGAAGACGGTGGTGATGAGACAAACCAGGTGAGGACACAGGGAAGGACCTGACTTAGCACCAGCCACACTGCCTGATGGGGACACCTGACCAAACATTGAAAACAGAAACGTAAATTCAAAAACATTAAAAATAATAGTAATTTCTGTCTAATAAACAGAAAACCTTGATCTATAAAGCAAAGAATACAATTTTAGGTGAATTCTCCTAAGTTTTGGTTTTTTAATTTGGCTTATTTCAAAGTCATCAGAAGCCTCAGGTGAGCTCCACACAGTTGAGGAGAGTCATTCAACACCAAATTACTCAATTTAACACAGTAATTTAGGGACAACCAGAAATTTATTGAGCACCAGCTGTCAAATACTGAAAATCTATAAAGTGAGCCTAAAATTCCTCTGCAGGGAAACAATGCCTTCATAAAGAATGCCAAAAAGAGCTAAAGGTGAAGGCAATTTTGTCAAATGAGATTAAATAATTACAAATCAAACTTTGAAAAAAGAAAAACTGATGGCAAAGAAAAAACAAAACCCTGTACATTAAAAAGAAAAGGTAGATCTACTAATTTAACTAACTTTGAAAAGTCTTGAACTTCTAAAATTTAGTACAGAAATTAGAAAGCGATTACAACCATGTGAACATAGCATCTAATAAAAGTGTACTGAAAAGGTATGCACACTGGAAAATAGGTGACAACTTGGAGGAAATCAATATTGTCAAAACAATTAAAGCACCAATGGAATTACTAGAAGGCAAAATTAAAAGGAATATGATATTAAATGCTGACTAAAAAGGGCACAGGGATGATGGTGTAACATTGTTCTTCAAGTGGTTTTTTAAAAGGGATTTTACAATACTAGTGGGGCAAAGAATATTTTGTAGAGAAAACTTAAGTTGTAATTTGGAACAATGAAATGAAATAAGAAAAAGAATCCTTGCTAGATGTTAGAAAATTCTTAAGATCAAGCCCTCCCAGGGTTTGGAATCCCCTCCTAAAATAAAAAAGGCAAGTTTATTTCCTGATGTGAAAAACGAGAATAAATATCCATTGGTAAACAAGGGGAAATCATTCTTTAACAAAAGTGGGACCGATCGTTTCCAAACTGGGGATGGCAAATCCATAACTAGAAAGGAATATTCCTTTTGCCCTGAAGGCGATCAAGTTCACATCATATTAGTATTATTAGTTTAGTGTACTAAAAGAATTAGTTTAAAGAACTAGCAATTCTGCCTCATGAAAGTTAATTGTGTTACACCAAATTCCAAAGCAAGACCACCCAGGACAAGGAAATGAGGCTGATAAATTACCTTGAGCTCCTGTAGCTGATCAGGCTCGTAGAGTTTGGGGGACAGTGCCTGAGCCAGGAAGGCGTCCAGCTCCTGACGACGCAGGATGCGTGCTCCTGGCCACTGCACCATGTACCTGGTGAGGGGCAGAAACAGTCGGGCATGATTACTGAGTGGTCATCCATGACATGGACAAACCCATGAGAGGTTCTAAGTAATCAAGATGATGCGAGCTTAGAAGGCCCATAATGACTTCTTATTCAGCTTGTCTATTTTCATGTGATGACACCATTACAAATGAAAACAATCATCATTCAGACTGACAAGAATGTTTTACTTTAGAGTAATTAGAAATAGCACACCAATTTGTGCATACTGAAAGCTAGGTGGTCAGAGATTGTTGATACAACTTCACTCTTGTGATGTATTTAAGTACGCTCTAAGTACCAATTTATAGGATTTATTCATTTGAACTCAAGCCAGGATGCCCAGGAGCAAGATCCTAGGTCCAAACAAGAAAGACAAATCTCCAGATGAAGAGCAGTGAGCATGACACAGACTCTGCAACTGAAGGCTCCACAGTAGCCCAGAAACAACTGGGGATGGAGCAGGGATCACAGGGGTAGGATGCAGGAGAGTCAGTTGAGGAACACAACTCACACAACCATCACCAAAGCCACAGACTTCAAAATGGATGCACCCTGGTGTGCACAGCTGAAGGGAGGTCATTTTCCAAATCTTCAACTTCAACTAGAATAAGGGTGCCTGGGAGTCACCAGGCTCCATGCCAGTCTTCTTCCTTTCTCTGTGCCAGCACTGCCTGAGTGAAAATCACCCTCAGGCACTATACAGGGCACAACCCAAGCAGTATCTGGGCTGAGACAGTGAAGGGCTCACCATAATGACTTAGTCATAAACCTTTCTGCAAGTCTAATGGCTTCTAATTCTTTGCATTCAACAAACTTGAAAGATGACCAAATCAAGTTGCCAGCTCATCACTAAAAATAGCTTCTGATGATATGTGATCTCTGGCAAATAACTCAAAAGGAGTTCAGAGAACTGTGACATGCTTAACAAAGCTCTTTCCATTCCCATCTGCTAAATTTTCTCAATGCTTAAAATCTAAGTTAACAAAAATCAGGGTCAGTGTTGGTGCTCAGTCTTAACTCATTCTTGAAATACTTGATATTCATCCATGGAAACATAAACTAAGGTGGAGGTTCCATTCAGCTCACTGAGATATATTTTCAATTAAATTCCAAAACTGGAAAGTTTACATGCTATTTAGTTACCAGGCATTGGTCTAAGTATTTTATTCACATTAACTCATCTATTATAATAGCAACTGAGGCATGAATGATTATTATCCCATTTTAAAGATGGGAAAGATCAGGCACAGAAAGCTTATATACTTCCTGGTAAAATTAATGTGGCAAAAGTAGGAAGAAAATGCAACTTCAAGGTGAACAAATAGTGAATGTTAAATTTCTATGGTATTTATATTCGATCAGATATATTTAAGAGTGATGTAAAAGTTATATTTAATTAAACTGTCAATATTTGCAAGGACAAAAATTACATCCTTTATGATTGAATGCCACAAGTCTTAAATATGATGGTCTTACTGAGTTTTAGCCAGGGCTTGATGCAAGAAATAGCAACTATGAAGAAGCCCCCTCCTCACCACTTCTGTCTGAAAAACACTGTGGAAGAGACTATCCTCAATATGCAATTTTCTTTGCCTTAAGTATTTGTGTTTTATGTTCCTTTTATTTTTATTTATTCAATGAATTTATTTTTAAAAATTGTGGTAAAATGCACCTAACATAAAATTTACCATTTTAACCACTTTTAAGCGCATTAAGCTCATTCACATTGGTGTGCAACCACCTTCCCAAACTGAAACTGTCTCCATTAAACAACTCCCAAGTACCTTCTACTCCAACCCCTGGCTATAGGTTCCTTTTAAAATTTTGAATCAGAAAAAGATTGTCTTGGGGACAGGTTGGTTTTCTCAGGATCTTTCCTGTTTTTCTTGGCAGCTAATAAGACTCTCAGAACTCAGTTTAGCCATGATAACAAATAGCCCTGTTGGTCAGAACATCTGCTATTTCCTCCATCTGGCTTTATATAACAAAGTCAACATTTAGCTCCTCCTCTCCACAGGTCAGTGCTCTAAACACCTTCCTGGATGCAGAGAATATTAAGTACATACATACACAGATACACAGATTAAATGCCAAAACACACAAATAGCAATAACGGCGTCCCAGTTAAGAGTGGCTAATAACTTCGTCTTGGTCACCTCATTTATTCATTCTATTCTGATCTGTGTATTTAGAATGTTTTCACATGCCTGCTAAATCTACCTATGGAATTTCTGGAATATTTTTCTCTTGATGTTTTTTTCCTTGTAATGAGCAGAGTACAAAAACATCACTTGATGTGCTAAGCAGCTATAGGACCTCGGGAGTTGTCTAACCTTCCCTGGCCTTCCTTTCCTTACCACAGAAGGGTGAGGGCTGGGGGGTGTAGATTGTTCTGGAGTCCTTCTAAAGCTGGCTGACCTGAATCAATCTCCTCTCACTGCCCTTTACAAGCATGGAAGCTGGGGCAAGCCAGAGCTCCAACAGGAGAGACAGGCCCAAGCCAGCACAGGCAGCCTGCTTTGTCACCTGGTCTGACCACCAACCTCTTGGGATGCATGTCCAGAGCATACACTGACTTGCGTCAGCTTTGTCTGGGAGCCTCATGCTCTCCATCCCTGTTACCTTATTTATTAATACTGACTTAAGTCAAGTTCTTTCAGGACTTAACTCAGTCTTCATCTTTCTGTCTGCTGTCTTGTCTCTTAGAACATGAGCTGCTTTTGGACAAAGGCAGGCCTCATCTGTTTTGTCCACCTTGTGTTCCCAACAAAGACCTGCCCTGACCTGCTTGGCCTTCACCCTCACACTGCATCAGCCTCTGCTACTGTCTCTGCTACCAGGGATTCTAGAGATTAGACTGACACTGTTCTTCTGTCCATCCCAATTGTCCGCGTGTCTCAGTGTCCACAAAGAGTGAGCACTCCGCGAGACACCAGCCTAATGAGGAACGGAGTGAGTAACAGCAGGACATGACAGTGACATGAGTCTGTGCCACCACTCCACGGAGGATGAACTTAAGCACGGAGCTGAAATGAGGTGACCTTTATGCTCCACAGTGCAGCAGTGCTTATCTTTTACCACGGCCACAGGGTCCGTGATGTGCCCTCACTCGCAGTCCCAGTATGCTGCTTAGGTCAGGTATGTGGTGGACTGCCAGGTGTTCCGCTAAAAGCCATATATCATTTTAAACTTGGAGGGGAGAAACACAAATAACATAACCAAATTCATTACAGCTAATTTGATTTTAGAACACCCAAAGTCTTAATCTTAAATTTTTGACTAATATAAGGTTTTTATTGATAAAAATATGTCCTTAACTGAATTTTCCATCAGAGGAAACCAGAAGACTCTAAAAACAAAAACACTAGTCTTTCCCATTAGCTAATCTTCAACGGAAATAAAATGAAAATTGGCACACTGTGCTCTACTTAACCTCCATTTATGTCTTCCTAAATAAGTTACTGACCTTAAAGTTTGTTATAAATTTAAGAAACTTCAGGAAATAAAAACATGAATAAAGCTCTGTCCCTCCTTTCCTAAAGTTAGTCAGGTGGGACCCAGAGGGAGTGGTGGTCAGTGGTGCTCGTCCAAGAGCAGCCAGCCTGGAAGTGAGGCAGGCCCTAAAGGAACAAGGCAATGGGGACTGCACAACAGATGGGCTCCTACCAAGGGAGAGGTCACAAGGGTACCTGAGCCCAAGGTCCTCACTGCCAGAGCCAGAAGCTACAAATGTAGAGAGGGACACTATACTGTCCCCTGCAAATACAGAGAGGTACACTAGATTGAGCCAGGGTTAATTCACTTTCAATGAGAAGCAGGAACACACAGCAGCAGCTATTGGGGTGAGCTCATAAATGCACTGGGAGGGCAGAGGAAGCAAAGCTCCTGCAGCAAGGAGCCACTGACTTTGAGAGCCTGGTTTCTAAATGCTGTCCCCTACTTGTAGGAACTAAGTCTGCTTGGAGAAATGAGGACCCTGGAGCTGAGGCAGGGAGATACAAAGGAAGGCAGAACATGTGCAGAGAAGTAAAGAGGTACTCAGAAAATCACAGGGTCAGTGGCAAGACCACGGAGGCCAGTTGATAAGGCGACAAGAGTAGCATCAAAATAGATAATGGTGCGGTGGACCGAAAGCTCCTAGAGAAAAAGGAGGCTGAGTCCATACTGATGCATACAGGTTGGCTGTCTAAGGAGGAGTGAAATGTTTACTGAGTGCCCAAACATATTCCCATGAGATGCGTACAGTTGCAAAAGGTGAGCACAACTCCACATGGAGAAGTCGCAGATGTTCCACATCAAGGCCTCAGAGCCAGCGTCCTACCTAATGGGATAAATGAGCTGTGCAGGGCGTCACCCCTGAAAGTAAAGAGATGGCCTGGAACCGGTCCCTTATCACAAAGGATGCTGCCGGGACAACTAGCCAAACGGGTCCTACGGATGGGATGAACTTCAGTATCAGCGTGGATTGATTTTGATGGTGGTTATTAAGGAAAATGTCCTTGTCTGTTAGAAAATCACAGTAAAGTATTTGAATAAAAATACTTTTGTACTGTACTCACAACTTTTCTCCAAGTTTGAAATTGCTTCAAAACCAAACCAAACCAAGCAACTCCAAAACCTAATGAACGTTCTGGATGCATCCCAAGTCAAATTAACCTGAAAACATCACCAGTGTCTACACATACTCCTGGCAACTATTGGCTTCAAGGGCCTAGATGCAGAAACCGCCAGCAGCAGGAGCACACTGGCGCCCAGACCTGGGTTTCTAGACACCTTTCTCTATGACAAGGAAGCAGTGCTGCTCCTTAGAGAGACGGGCTGATGCAGGAGCACTTGAAGCATCTTGTAGGGCCTGAAAGCAAGGAAGTGCTCCCAAAACAAACGGATGGCATGTGTCAGGTGCCAACCCAAAGAAGCGCTCAAGGTCAGGATCTAAACAAAAGGATGGCATGTGTCAGGTGCCAACCCAAAGAAGCGCTCAAGGTCAGGGCTGGGGCAATGCAAGCAACAAGATAAATAACACAGTACTGGGTACAACCCCAAATGAATTGATTACAACTTTATAAAATGAAGACATGAGCCCGTACTGACAAACACATTCATGTGCCACATAAAAACGTTTCAGTCAATAGACTGCACACAGGACAGTAGTCCTATTAGATTATAATGTTTGTACTGTACCTGTTCTATGTTTACTTATGTTTAGATACACAAATATCTAACAATTGTAATACCACTGTGTTCCAGTGCCTACAGTGCCGGAAACATGCTGCGCACAGGTTTGTAGCCGAGGAGCAACAGGCCATACCACATAGCCCAGGTGCGTAGCTGCCTCTACCATCTAGGTTTGCGTAAGTACACTCTATGACATTTACACAATGACAAAAGCGCCTAATAATGCACTTCTCAGAAGATACCCTCATCACTGAGCAATACAGTGTGAATGATTAAATAAATGAAGGGGGAAGAAAGATAAATTTTCTCTACATGGAATCCCAAATAACATATAATATACTCCCTTCTATAGCCTTCAAAATCTTTAATATTTAAAGAATAAACTACATTTAAAGCCATTACATAATATTTACATGCCATATATGCTTACCAAATATACCTATTCTATAAACATACTATATGACATAAATTAAAATATATATTACATTTACATGGCCTACTTTCTATAATATATATAAATATGGGATCAAGTCAACAGACAACATGATTCATCTGGAATAAATTTTCTATCCTTTCTAAACTCAATGGGCACTGTGGTCTTGGCCCCCACACCCAGCTGGGTCCCCAGTCGCAGCTTCCACGCCCACACCCACCGTAAGACGCAGCAGAGCACCATGAGGTGAGTGGGCACGTTGGCAGGGTTGAGCATGGCAGGGGTGTCCGACCTCATGCAGGCCAGGAAGGCTCTCATCCTGCGGTTCTTGTCCTCCACTGCCTTGCCCAGCCAAAGCCTCTTCAGGTTGGGGCAGGTCCACTCTCTGAAGGCGAGAGCTTCTACCAGTTCCGGAGTTTGAGGAGACTTCCCTTTGTAAGCTGCCCATTCTTTAATGATCACTGGTGAGACTACAGAAAAGAAAAACCAGAGAAGACACATTCATGCACGGGCTCACCTACTTTCAGTTTTAACAAAAACAAACAGCTCTAGTAAGAATCTGAAGATGTCGCCTCTCAGGTAACAATACCTTCTCTCCTTAGCAAGCCCCCAGTCCTCATGTTTCTTTTGTTTGCCCTCTATTCTGTGCAAGTAATGGCTCATTCAGAATTTTAGTCAGGCCCCAGATAAATTTCTTCTCAATCAAATTAAGACTTGATTGCCCCCACATAACTAATATGTATAAATCAAGGATATTAGGCAAAATTTGTTTTAATATTTTGTATCTATTAATAGCTTTAATAACAATTGGTATTCACAGAGGTATGCAATTAATTATTTTAACATGGAAAATCTAATTTAGACAGCTAATCTCTTTTTCTACATACATAAATACTTTCACAAATTAGACTGGAAAAATAATTTGCATTTGGTAGCCACTTTACTTAAGGACCTCCTGCTTTAATAAACAAAACTGTGAGACTCTATTTTAAAAACTGGCCAGTAAGACACAAGTAGAAGCAATATTCCAGGCTTTGAAATCCCAGATGATGCCAGCACACAGTAATTATATTCAGCAAGACTTAAGACAGAGTGTAAAATTCTCCAACATTTCACCTCAAAAAAAGCAAGGAGTTCTAAGTTGATATAATACAAAAACAATGATCTTTTATCCACAGTTGTTTTACCACTTAGATTGAATTAATTCTTACAAACACACAAACATGAACATTTTCCCACATAACTTCCAAATAAATTAAGGAAAAAGTATGATGGGGGAAATACAATGAAAACAATCCATACTGCACAGTAGAATGTTAAAATTTCTTATCAACTGCACTGAGGTAACAATTCGATGGTAAAATCTGGATGTGTATCTCATAAGTAACAAGGAGTTTGCTTTTGTTCAATAAACACCAGAACCAAAGCAGGGAAATGTGTGGCCCCCTGCCCAGTGAGCTGCTCAACATGAACCAAAGGTACCATCACTGGCTAACATGTTCCACTGCACGGCCACTCCAAGGCCAACAGCTGGTATGGAAACCAGGATGGTATGATAAATTCTAATTTGATCTTTAACACATTAATTCTACCCAGATAACATTAATCCAGCTGCATTCGTTTTCTCTAAAGTAATGGCTAAGGCATTCTGAAGAATCCCAAATCAGGACAGAGTTAAATGTATAACTGGCTGATTTCCAATTCCACTCCAAGTATAAATATAGTCTGGCAATACAATGATCTCTTAAAATGCAATGAAAAAACGTCAGGCGCTAGATACTTGGATATACAGTTTATCAACAACAGAAAAAAATGCTTAAACACATTTCAATACCCGATAAGTCAGGTAACAGTGTCATACAAGGGAACACGCTGTGAGTCAAGACCTCGCGGCAAGGGCTCTGTGGTGAGCCCTTCCGGAGCCAGCTCCAGACAGTGCCCCCTTATGAGACGCCTACTGGACAGAACAGGGGTACAAGTTAAGACAGTCACTGAAAATTCTCCGTTTACAAAAAAGTCACTGTTGTCTTTAGGCAAATTCCTTTCATTTACATTTGAATATCTTGGTGTTTAAATGTTAAAGGAATATTTAAAACATTCCAAATTCTCAATTTAAAGTTCAAGTCAAAACACAGGTATACATGTATATATACATACATGCTTATTTGTTTTTATTCAATATTTTTAGGTATCAGATATAAAACCAGTAAGTCTCCATTATTAAATAGACCTTGTCCTTGGACGCACAATCTAAGGCACCGCCCCACCACGACCCTGCTGAGCTCCAGCACAGCTCTCAGCTTCTGGAGGCTTCCTCAGCAACAGTATCAGAACATACAGGATCACACCATGTGTAGGCCTTCCCGTGAGCTGACCCCACCTTCCCTCCTGTGATCCAACACAAAGGCTGCTTGGCCCCAAGAGAAAACAGGCAAAGTGAACTTCTGGAATGAGTTGTTCACCAATATGTTTCTACTAGACTGGTTTCTATTAGATTACTCCACATGTACACACACATCACACACACTCCACACCACGCTGTGTACAAACACTTAACAAACAAACATCACATACTCCACACCACACACACACCATATCCGCCCATCACACATACCACTCCACATACGTACACACAGCATGGGTTTAGGCTGTAAAACCCGCTTGGGGTTTTCTCAAGCCTTCATACTAAGCCTACATTTACCTTTGTCATTTCTTTCTTTCTCTTTTGTTAGCGCTGCTCTCACCTCTCTCTAATCATTTTTAGCAATTATTTATTTTATTATGTTTTGTTTTCATTCCAGAAAAAAATTGTTGGTAGAGGATTTTCATTCTCAAATTCAGAACCTTTAGGCCTCCACATATTTCATTCTGCAAGGCCTTAGGTTAAGTTATGTGGAGGTCAGAGGTACTCACCCTAACGCTGCATAGTATTCTCAGAAATATGTATTTCACCTTCAGGGTTCTAACAGCTTTCCACATTCAGGCTCTGAGGGCCTCTTGTGTACCTGAATGACCCTGGCCCGGCGCCATGTCTCACACTCTACACAGCCCTGACAGCAACTCCTGAGGGCCCAAACTAGACTCTTATTGATGGACTCGGCCAAGGCAATACTCCAGCCAAAGGCTGCCCAAGTCCTAGCAGGGCTCAGAATGGTGCCAGGTAAGACTACAAATGTAATAGGGATGGAAAAGGATTTGCCCTCTCACAGCGCTAAGCATTTTTGTTGTCTATCTGCAATACTCATGACGAGACAGCTCAAATCTAATTTAGGAAACACATGTCTTTATCAAAGTAAATAGATGTGATTAACCCCAAAGGCTTGCCCCAAAAGCAGAAGTGCTCTTGATTTGCTTTAGTTTTACAATGTGCTCACCTGTTTTTAATCTAATATTTAGAGGTCTTATGAGTACACCACCACTTAATAGCTGTGAGACCTCAGGCCAATCATTTAATAGGTATTTATGTAGCCTCTCCTATGTGCCGGGCAGGGCTGAGACAAAGGGCAGGCAGGTGAGGTGGGGCCTGCACGAGTGCATGCCCGACAGTGAGGGTTTTCCGTAGATTCTCAGACCTGGGTCTGATTCCAAGGACCGACAAAAGAGGCTAAAACCTAACTATGCAACATAACACTGATGATTAAACATAAAAAGCACCTAGCACCCCTCAATATGCAGGGAAAAGCATGAGATCAGCTAACATTTTATACATTACTTACATAAATTTAATTAAAAATAATTCCAAGGAACATTCAATTTTGGATTTGACACATTAGCAGCCTCAAGGGTACCAGGGCTGAGCAAAGAAAATGGCTTGCCTCTGCTTTGCAAGTCCCCTGAAATAGGGCAGCTGGGGGCAGCCATCAGGGAGGAGAACACCTGCTGCTCCTACTGCTCTCGCTGGGCTGCTGGTTTCTTCCCAAGAGTCACTGTTGCCCAGGAGGGTGGGCTTCTCAGTTCCCACAGTGTTGTTCAGCCCATAGGAAATAAGCAAATACAAAGTAAGTATTTGCTAACAGTAAGTAATCTGGGTTTTTATCATTTATAGTACCAGGGCACTGGGGCCCCAGAACACCCTCAGGGCACTGTCTGGAACTTAGAAGAGCACAGTGGTATAACACCATCTCTGTACTGGTAGTACTGCAGAAAAGCATGTTCATGCTGCTTTTGTAGAATAGAGAATAAGACCCAGAGGTCAGCTCATCCAGATGAAGATCTATGAATAAATCTTGTGTTATCACCATCAACAAATATTAATCTCATCTTTTCTACTGATGGGAAAATTACCTTACGCTAAACCGGCTTTTCCCACTGACAAAAACAACTCTAGGGCATTGGTTTTTTATGTTACCAGAGGCTAAATTTACAATGCATTTTTTTCACAGAAAGGACCTCTTCAAAATACAATGGGGGACTATAAAACACTATCATAGTTAAGCCGGTCAGTAAAAATCCAGTGTTTTCCATCAGATGTTAATCATGTTCTTCTAGCAGCTCATTTAACATATGACAACTAGCTACCTTGGATATCTGCTATAATGATGACTTTGGGATCCATCCCAGCCCAGAAGTAACAGACATGGTTCATTTGGTAAGCCAATTCCAGCTGACTGGCAGTGGATGCCCATAAAACCATATTATAAAATATGTCTCTGAGCTCAGTGCCAGAGCATCACCATTAATTAGCAATGCCGGTGAAGGGCTTAGGAAGGGAGAGCCGCAGCATTTGTGTATTCACGTTCATAGGTGAGAAAAGGACACAGTGAGAAGAATGGCTTCCAAGACAGTGGCTGACTAGACTTCTGGGTGGGGTGTGTGTATATTTAGGGAGGAGCTATTGACTCACTAGCTGAGCTTTCTGGGGGTTGTTATGAAAACAAACAAAAATAAGCAAAAACAACAAAAAAAACCCCTCCGGATCCCTCATATCAGGTCAGAAACAGAAACACAGATATATAATAAAGACTATTCTTTCCTTCTAATAGAAAAACTGACCACTATCTTCTAAGCAGCACCAGCATGTAGGCAGCAGGTGAGCTCCACTGGGTTCTCCATTTCTTCATGCTGACACATCTGTAAGCACCTCCATAATTTTCAAAGGTAAAAGACTGTGAATGCTTTTCTTAAACCTTTGACATCTGAGGCTCAGGCAGCCCACTGTCCACAAAAATATAAATGCTTAGTAGGCCACAGGACACACAGAACATGGTATTACAGACATGCTGATACTGCTCATTCTCCCGCACATGTTATTCCTAGTGTATTAGAAACTCCAAAACTCAAGGACTTATGACATAAATATTAATCCAAAAGAGTAACATCACAGACTGGCCTGTCATATAATTTGTCTAAGCAATCATTTCTTTTCTTTTTTTTTTTTTTTTGAGACAGAGTCTCACTCTCTTGCCCATGCTAGAGTGCCGTGGCGTCAGCCTAGCTCACAGCAACCTCCAACTCCTGGGCTCGAGTGATCCTCCTGCCTCAGCCTCCCGAGTAGCTGGGACTACAGGCATGCGCCACCATGCCCGGCTAACTTTTTCTATATATATTTTAGCTGGCCAATTAGTTTATTTCTATTTATAGTAGAGACAGGGTCTCGCTCTTGCTCAGGCTGGTTTCGAACTCCTGACCTTGAGCGATCCGCCTGCCTCAGCCTCCCAGAGAGCTAGGATTACAGGCGTGAGCCACCACGCCCGGCCTAAGCAATCATTTCTTGTGCTAGGTCTGAGTTTATGTATTTTTCATTAGCAGTCCCATGTATTGGCACAAATAAAAACATTTCTAAAGCAAACTGGACCAGGGCAAGGGCTGGGGGAGGGAATCAATGCTCCCTTTGGCTTCTCTGGAGAGTTTAAAAAGTACAAGAGTAAATATAAGAAAATTTTCTATAAAAATAGGACTCACAATCTATAAACTTGCTCCCTAGTTCTATAAATTTATTTCATATGTCTATAACTTGTATCCATCTACTTTTTATAAGCCTGTTTCTTTTACTTCTTTAATTTGAGGTACTGGGGAAGACTTGCTATAGGAAATGTGAGACAAGAAAACAAAGGCCAATTTTATTAAGTGGATGATGTTAATTTAAAAATGTGTAAATCACTGAGCTTTACTTCCTGAACTTTTCAATCTTCAATTACTGCTGAGGCTACTCATTACATTACAATTTTTTAAAATTTAGGCCTTGCACCCTGTCTTGCTTGCCCACAAATCACTGCAGCCCCTCCTGCCGACCCCTGGAAAAAAACCCAGCTACTGAGAGCATCACAAGGGAGGAAGCCACTGGGACACTCCACTATAGGAGTGCATCTAAGAAACTTGCCACAGTATCTGTATTTTCATATGGTGAAGGCCTCAAAGCCAGACTTTTTTCAGACCCTGGGCTCCCGTCTCCAGGCCCAACCTTTATTCCAGCAGCAGAAACATGTCCCTAGGTTCCATCCCATGCCAACTACAAGATGCTACTGTCACCGCAGATCACATCTGCATGAATCCGCATGTCCCTGAGTGTTAACAGTTAACAGAAGAGTCTGTGGGCACCATTGGAAGGGCTTAGAATTCCAAGATACATACTGCTATAATAAGCAAATACTCTGATGAATTTCTCAAAAACAAAATTATGGAACCTAAGGATGGAGAGAAAGGAGTGAAAAATAAACTGCCAGCATGTAATTCAATATGACTTTCAAAGGGCTGGAAATGTTTTAAAGGCCTGATATCCTACTTTAACCGTATAATGACATTAAAAATGAAACTCTGGTAAACCACATGAAAACTCAGTATAAATTATGAACACCTCATCATATGCCTTAATCAAGAGACTAGATTTCCAAATGAATGTCTTAAATCTACTGAGAGTTAAATATTTTAAAACAAAAGACTTCAGTAGTTCACTCTGGTAATAAGGCCATCTTGGGAAATTTTTTATTTTTACAGGGACCATTAACAGGAACATACACGTGTATGATTCTGAAGCTATTTCAGATCACAAATTTCCCATTCAGAAATGGCTCCATCAGCTGCTGGAGCACCTGGCTCACTCTGGAGCCCATGGGCAGAGGTCTCAGTTGCCAGACCACAATGGAAAGCCAAGTGGGGTTAAGACAACTCTTCACGAGGACCTGCTCTCCCAGGGTACTTTGTGGCTTATGGATCAGATCTTCTTCCACTGTGCCAGAGATTTCCTTTAACCTATTTGTGGTCCAAGAGTGACCATAGTAAGTTAGACAACATATGTCAATAAGATTTAAATACAATCATCATCAACCAAGAACCTGAGAAACCCTTCAAAGTCAGCTTCCTTGCAGCACAACCAGACATTTTCTCCAGCTCATTTAGAGCATCAAGCAGCTACAGGATTCTTCTTAATAATGTTAAAATGTGTAACCAATTAATAGATATTTCAAGTAATGAAGCCTAAATCAATGGTCAGATGATGATCAGAGCCAGTATTTAGTCAGCCGAAATCTAATCAACAGGTTATAAGGGAGGCATTTTAATGCAATCACACCATGCATATTACTAATTTCTCACACAAAATTTGTCTTGAGCAAGTTGAGAGCATTCAGGCTCAACTATCACAAGAGATTCTCAGGACAAAACTGGGGAGAGCTGGTATTCCAATTAAGAGTGATAATCAGGAATGTACTACTGACATAAAAACCTTTTTATAGGATTGTTTCCCCCTCATGTAATACATTATACAAGCTCAATTTTATCAGCTCCCCATAAAGATCTAGGTTCCAAAGCTGCTCATGAAAATCTCACCCACTGAAATTACAGTACTATGGTCCCTCAACTTTTAAACTCAGAGGTCAAATTTCTACATCTTCTCCATTCAGAGGCAATTTTTTATTTGTCATAGCACATTAATAACACATTTTTCTAAATATTTAAATTTCAGGAGCTTAATTAATTCTGTCTAAGCAAAGTTCATCTGAACCTTTCTTTGCCATTTAAAGGCTTCATATCTGTTTTGGTTCAGTCCACATGTCACTACCCAACTCATCTTTCTAAACAGAAACATCATACCAAACCTTCAGTAGCTCCTCATCTCTACAGAAAAGTCAAAACAGCAATTTGCAAATCACCTGAGCAGAAGAGAGTGTAATTTGTTCAGCGCTGACCTTTCAAAGTACCTAGGCGATTACACATACTCTCACACAAGTAAGTTTAATTTTCTAAAATGCACCACACTTTGGCTCTTCTTCTCCAACAGGCTTTGTACCTATACCAGGTGTGGTTCATTCTTCTAGTGCCTGCTGGACAGACCTCTTAAGAGTAGTACACAATAATAATAGACATAAGCATTTATGAAATTACTTCAAATCTCATTTACCACTGAAGAAGTATTAAATTATATTTGGCAAAGGGCAGCCTTCATGCCTCCTCCACGGTGAAGATACCCACACTCCATGACAGATTCATCAGCTCAGCCTCAGTTGGGCTCTCATCCTTTGCTCACTGCCAGATGGCTCCCTTTCCCAAACCAGAGCTGAGGTATCCTTTCCCCCCGTTCTTCCTGCCTTCACCAACAAAGGTGATCCCAACGTATGTATTCCTCCTTCTGTTCCTCCCTCCCACCTAACCCCTACTAACATCAAATCCTTATCCAGAACTTTCTAAGTTTTTCCTATTCTTTCTGTAAATTCATTTTATCTCTCCCCCACTAAATCCTTCCCAATGGTCAAAAGAATAACAATAACCAAACTATTCAGTCTCCTATCCTTAAAAAAGAGAAGGAGGGGAGGAGAGGGAAAAGGGGAAGGGCAGAACCCTCCCCCCACCAATCTATGGCCTTCTCCTGGCCATCTCAGCCACGTCTCAAGAGAACAACCAGTGCAGCGTGCTGCCTCCATCCCTTTTTGTGTTCTACTATGTTCCTTTCCTCCTCCACTTGGGTCAATGGCATCCTATCTGCTTGAGTCACCCCAGACTTCTCCAACCATTCTTGTCTTTTCTTCCCTTGATAACTCCACTCCTGTGAGCTCTGACCCCAGCTAGAGTTGGCCTGGTCAGAGCAGGGTCATGGACAGGCAGACATCACTAAAGCTGTGGCCCTGCTTGGCTTCCAGTGACTTCTTCCATCCCCCAACCCCCGTGTGGTCTGTATACTTTGGCCCTTCAGAATGCTTTCCCTTACTGTCTGCTAGCAGCATAGTGCCTCACAGGCCCAGCATGAGACCTCCCAACCTACGCCCAAGACAGCTGATCATGGCAGCAAGCACCATCAGCTGGGTGTGCCGCAGACCTGCAGCAGGGCACAAGAAGTCAAGACTCCACTTCCTGAGCATGTTTGGCACTACAGCACACTGAAGATGTAGAAACACCCTGAAACTGAAGGGGTAGGGGACAGTCACATCCAACACCATAGGCCAGTACAGTGGCCACAAGGCCCATTCATAGTCAACCTTAGGTTATGATCATTGGAAACTCCTTGAGGAGTTTGCTATGTAAAGGTAACCCTGTTGTTGGAACACATAAGCAAATAAAAAAAGAATACCTTTCACCACAAAGCCAGCACAACACTCTGAAGCACAGGATGAACGGGCTGTAGCAGCCTGGACATCACAGGAATGGGATCAGACAGAGCCTGCAGCACAGGCATGCTAAGCCCAGGAGAAAAAGAAGCAACAGACAAAGAGGACCTGGGGGCCTAGTCAGGCCACAGGAGAAGAGAAGAGCAGTGACAGGGTGGGACAAGTGACCACCCTCTACAAAGAAAGTAAGAAATGCCATTCTTTTGTGAGGAGATGAATCACACAATGTAAGAAAACAATGCAAATATGTACAATTAAGAATGCCCTGGATCTTTGAGAAGAATGTCATTTATAACACTCTGTGTTCCAAATGGTATCTCCAGCCATCATGGACACAGAAGGTCAAAGACGGGAGCCCTGCAGAGCTGGCCTCTCCTGCCAATGACGTCACATAAGCAGCTCAGCAACTGCTCTCAAGGAAGGGTAGTCAGAGGTGCTTCATTTTAAAACCGTATAGATCACAGGTTTGTTATAGTAATTGCAAACAGAATATTTAAAGATCTGATGAACTTAAAGTTGCAAAGCTCAGAACTGCACACAGTTGGTTGTGCTGGCGATGAGCTTCACCACTAACAAGGCCTGCACTGACCCACCACACAAGCAGGTAATCTGTAACTAGCTTTGGTTTAAAGGGCGATCTAGCAATTTACAATTTCCACAATCTATAATATTCTTATTTTAGACTGTATGTTTGGGGATCTTTTCCTACTAGATATAGTTACTTTTACATTCCTCATATTAAGGGATAAAATTACCTAAACAGAAAGGTATTGTTTTTTCAGGATATTATGCAGGCCCACTAGAAGATAAAGGAAAATGCTTTTGACCTGAACTTTGACCAGTTTTTTTAACAGTACTTTTCAGTCTTTCCACCTTCACCCTCCACCCCCAGAGTTGATCAGCTGGGTGCACACATCTCCGAGGACTCCAAGGTAAGTCACTATAATCCTGCAAAGATCCACTTGAGTCCCACGACCTTCGCTATAGCTGCAGAGCTGTGCGTGGTGGCACTCCAACAGCCCAGAAACGGCCCTTCAGAGACCCGCTGGGACTTTTCTCCAGAACACTGGTGTTTTGGAGACAGCAGATCTCCACATCATAATAACCAGAGCACAGAAACACACTCATCCTGATTACTAAGACGTGGTAATTACAGAGAGTGACGGCAATTCAGGGCTGCTTTCAGGTCAACATTCAGTTTAAAGTATAAGCCTGCTGTTTTATTATTTTACTGAATAAACATCATTATTGGAATATTACTGAGGAAGAAAGTCTGTGGCTTCTACTCCTTTTCTAAGAGCTTCTACCTGGCCTACTGCCCCCGATGACGGCCCACCTGCTTTACATGGAGGCACTTGGGGTCAATTCAGTCATCATTCTTCTAAGGCTTTAGAAAATGCACAAGAGATTACGAGGTACCGAGGAAAACAAACAATGGATTTTTACAGTACATACATTCTGGTGGAAGTCTGTTCTTTCTAAAAGCAAGTCTCTCAGTTTTCTTTCTGCTTTCTGCCAAACTAAACAGGACTCCGTAAACATACTGACGAACTGGCCTATAGAGCAGAGCGGCCGGAGGCAGGTCCTTGTTGGCTTCATCTTCAATAGAAACAGCAATTTTGATTTCACCCTTTGCATGGAAGAAAGCAGAATAACATTGCACATTTTCATGTTGAATTTACAATAAACTCACAGAAATATACTGTATTAACTCCAGTTAATGACACTGAGATTCTATTACAAATCAATTGCTTAACAACTTGTCTACATCAAGATGTTTAGGAAGAGTTCATTTGGCAGGCTGTAGTCAAAGTGTATGCTCAAAGAATCAAAATAAAAAATCTACATTATGTTATGTTTAACCTGAAACCAAGAACAGAAGAAAACTACATAGATGTCCAGAGTCTTTGAAACAATCTAGACAGATGGTATCAGACAACAAATAAAATAGAAAACATTGAGAACTTCCAACTTTTATTTAAAGAGTCAGGATGGTCATATGTAATAAAATTTATAATTCTGAATGACCCATGTGCAGTCCACGGAACTGAGTATCCAGAAAATATAATGGTCAAATTTTCTTTACCAGGTTCATCTGTAAAAAAAAAATGCCACATCATATATCAGGCTTCTGCCACAGTGTGGCAGGTATTCAATAAATGTGTTCCATAGCAGGCAAGGACGTGAACAGCCTCTAGGGCAGAAAATGAAAGCACACCACCTTTTCCATGTTGCAGGGCCAACACAGCAAGAACTGCATTTGGCTCAAGAACATGCTGCCAAGAGACAAATGACAGACTATGGCCTTTGGCAGCGCCGAGACTGTTGCCAAAATTCTGTGGTCACTTGTCTCTGATATTTTATGGCATCATGATACATCTCAAGATATTTTGCAAAGAATTTAATTTATGTATATTCGTAACATAAAAATACATTTATGATCTTCAATGTCTGTTAAACTTACTGATACATACTCTTTTAATAATAATTTTGGAACATTTGCTCTTTCTTTCATGTAAGTTTAATTTCAAAATTAGTGTTTTCCCTTATCCTCAGTATTCTCATATTCATTAATCCAGTAGCTATATGTGTTCTAACAATCTCATCTAGGGAATATTTCTCTTAATATTATGATGCTTTGATAAATCTCTACATTACCATTAAGATTCATCTCACTGCAAATGTCTCAGCCTAGATAATTTAACACCAGAGCTATTCAGCTCACAGGAAAAAGTATGCATTATAGTCTAACCCAGGGGTCCTCAAACTTTTTAAACAGGGGGCCAGTTCACTGTTCCTCAGACCATTGGAGGGCCAGACTATAGTTTAAAAAAAACTATGAACAAATTCCTATGCACACTGCATATATCTTATTTTGAAGTTAAAAAACAAATGGGCAAAAACACCCGCATGTGGCCTGCGGGCCGTAGTTTGAGGACGCCTGGTCTAACCTCTTCCTTAGTATACTGAAAAATTTTAAGTAGCATCTTAAAATCTGAAAAGACAATTTAAGTTTACAATTTTCAACCATAGTCATTTTATCAGTATTTGCCTTGAAATTTGTGAGAAATGAAGAAGAATGTTGGTATAGTTTACAACCCTCATGTGGATCTGACCAACTAACTGTCCATGCATCAGATCCGGCAGTGTGGTCACAGCAGGTGGCTCCAGGGGACCTTACGTCTCAAACAGCCCCACAAGGGAAAGGGTGTTGTCTCTTTACACGTATTTTGAAAGATGTCTTCCCAAAACTTTGGTTCCTTAAACTTAGCAAAATCTTTTTCCCACAACAACTTTTCACTTACCCTTTATAATTTAAGTTGAACCTGAAAAATAAAATGTTTACCTTACAACCATAATCTGAAAAGTGATACTACACACATGGTCCATATCAAATAACAGATGAGATTTAGAGGCAATTACACTTAAAAAATAAATTAAAGGAGCTGAGTAAATAGTTTTGGCTAAATATTCTTCATGTCCTTTAATTTATAAAAGTAAACAACGTTTGGATTAATCAATTAACAGTTGAAGCCCACCTCGAGAGTACTGTGCATTAGGAGTGCATTTTGCATTTACTGACTCCATTTTACAAATGATGGATTATAGAAAATAGACAGAAAGGTCTGATTGTGTATGCTAGTATAGGTATTGATGAAAATGTGTCAATAATACATGATAGTAATAAACCAATTCTGCATGATAAACCTGGTCACTGAAGTAACCTATTAAATTGTGGGTCTAGGGTTATAAGTATTAACAGAAAGACCACAAATCATTGAGGAAATTTAAATACACATAGATGCATTTGAGACACCAAGATTAAAAAACAATTAATGCCATACTATATGTATATATTTAAGTATACATTTGGTAAGACACTAATAAAGTAAAACTATGACACTGTATAAAAAGATAATTGCACTTTCTGACTAAACATTTAACAAAATCCTGTATTACATTTTTTTGCTATCAGCACTATTAAAATTGCACTCAATGAGGTAGATGAACAAGCACAAATGATAAAGAAATCAGATATTTTATCTGGCATCAGAATTAAGCTTTATATTACAGCATATATATGGTATAAGAAATTCTGAAATTGAAATAAAAAGAAAATTACAAGATATAAAACAATGTGATATATGTTATTATTTCATCAGAAGTTTTAAAAATATACTAAATTGAAGGTGAAAAGTGAGGCTCACAAGTTATTTTTAAATTGTATTTACAGTTATAAATTTTCATCTTTTGTTCAATGTTTAGAAACGGGGAAGTGAACTGTGTTTCAAATACATTAGTGAGATAGAAAAACAGTTCAGAAAAGGACAAAAGGACAAAACACCCATAGGAATGACCACCTGACCTTTCAAATAATGGAAGCCACTCCAGAGCCCTTTTGATAATACCTTCGTCAGGACATGGAAGATGTAAGGGTACATCAGCCCCTTCTTGTGCCTGTGCTCAGCCACTCTCAGCACCTCAGGTGCAACAGGGGGCAGGGGAGGTGTGGTGATGTCCATGTGGTTCCTGGTGGGCATCGACAGCAGGCACGGGATTGGCTGGACAGTGCCCATCTGGCTTCCCTTGCCTTCAGCTAGTTGGCTTCCTGAAGAGGCAGTGGACGAACCTTCTGCCTACAGAGCAAAGGGCAGGAGTGAGGAAAATGAGTTTATATCACATTTCCATTCATTTAAAGTGTGCTAGGTACCTGTCCACCTGCCAGACACAGAGAATAGAAAGACAAGTCCTATCTGGGAGAGACCCAATTTAGTGTCACCCTAAAAACAGAGAGAGAGAACCCTGATCCAACCCTCTCCTTGGACAGCCTCTCATGCTGAAATGCCACTGACATTCACTGTGCCACAAGAGAACAGGCCTGTTGCTCCCAGAGGATCCATGTCTCCTTGCATGCCCTGTGTTGGAGGGTAGGAGCCTGGAGGACTCATCTCAGGAAGTAGCTCCAGCTCCCCACCTTGGTCCTTAGCTTCTGCTGGGTGACCCCCACCCATGGGTTTCTCCCTTTGAGACTCTTGTTAGCCAGCAGCTTTTTGTGGCTGCTAATTCTTGGGCAGCTTCACTGTCTTGCCTGGCTCTTGTTACACAACTGTAACTTGTAGAACTGGGATTCCAATCCAGGCCTGACTCCATCTTGCTCTTCCATGCTGGTACTTAAAGAACAAACAAAAACCCAAGCTCAAGCTTTCTCTGTAGTCATTATAAAACCCCAAATTAATTACACTCAGGCAAAAATTAAAGCCAAAACCAAAATAAAACAAAACCCAAACCACAAGCTAATCCCATTAAAAACGATGTCTCAGATCTACAGATACTGACATAGCAAGAGGTATGTGATGTATCATTAGGTGAAAACACCCATTCTGTGTCAACTAAACACCCAAATGTGGAGTGTATGGACAGGCACAGGAAAGAGCCTGGACTCCAAATTATTAACTTAGTGATAGACTACCTCAAGGCAGTGGGACTGAAGAAAGAAAAAGAAGAAGGGAGAATACTATAGTCTCAATTGTCTGAATAACTGCTGTAGAACAATTATTTTTTGCACAATAAACATTTTTTTTCTTTTTCAGAATAAAGGTTGGCAATAAAAATTGTTTATTGCTTGCCCTAACAAAACATACATTTTTCTGTTTTGAAACAAATATATTCTTTACAATGCTATGGAATTAAATGCTTAATTTTATCCTTTAAAACACAAAGTGCCAAAACTAGTTTTAAGAAGAAAAACTCTCAGATATTCACTACTGTTTTCTACAATCTCCATTCAAAGGAATATACATGCAAAACAACTCAAAATGCTTTGGAAGGTGCTTTGAAAATAACAGGTATTCACAAAGGATTTTTGTTGCTTATTTACAGTATAATCATTCAATAGTAAGACTATTCAAGAGTTGTAGATGAATTTCTGATATTCAGGAGATCTTGAATACAAACCAACCTTGGAGACCTGCTCCTTTTTGGTGATCACATGTGGCAGACATGGCTTTGAAAATTAAAAAGATATTTATAGAGATTACTATCAACAGGTAGAAGTGAAAAAAAGGGGGGGAAATGGAATTTAATTTCCATTTTTAATGTGCACACCCTGGGTGCTTTCTCAGTTAATCTTCACAAAAACCCTATAAGAAATGAGGGCTCAGGAAGGCTCTAAGCACCCTGTCCAAGATAATGCAGTGAGCAGACAAGTGGGGAGGATGTGCACCAGGTGCCTGCCATGCCAAGAAACAGGCTGGCCAGGGCACAGCCCTGACCTCTTCCTTCCCCTCTCATCCCCTTTGTAAAGGTTTATATGACCTGCTTAAAAGAGAAAGAATGGATTTTACTTTAAATTAGTTACAAATACAACATGCTTAAAGAGTCAGAACTTAAAGAATAAAAGGCACAGACTTGCTACCTTTGTTTGGTCTCCTGGGTCTCCCCGTGCCTGAGGCTCTGAGTGGCTTCCTGTCTTCTCCCAGCCAATCTTGTTCCCGCTGATATGGCTGAACATAAAATGAACATGATTACTGTCAACCACTTTCTCAAACAAGCTCACAATGATAAGGGCCCAAACTAAGTCTACAGACTCATAATAATAATACTTTCATGCTTTACCAATCTTACTCCCCCTAAAAAATTATCTCTAGAAATAATTCTATTATACAAATATTTCTTCCTGCTTCAAGAGGGTAAGTGGGCTGAGTACGGTGGCTCACGCCTATAATCCCTGTTCTCTTGAGAGGCTGAGGTGGGAGGATCACTTGAGCTCAGGAGTCCAATACCAGCCTGAGAAAGAGTGAGACCCTGTCTCTACTAAAAATAGAAAAATTACAACACCTAAGCGGACATATAGGAATAACAT
>VBSM01001163.1:3656928-3674943 GCA_008086735.1 Cheirogaleus medius | reverse complement strand
AAAAAAAAAAAAAAAAGGAGGGTAAGTGATCATCACTTACTATAGAAAAGAAACTATCAGGCACCTAACTTAGGAGTCACCAAGCACTTTAAAGATGGTCTATGATGTGCTTAGTGCCACAGAGGGTGCAGAAGAACAAAGGCAGGCCTTGCCTTGAAGGAGCTTTCAATTGTCATATGGAAATAAGATAAAGAATCACATCATTTAATTGACAATTATAATGCAATATAAGATTATATGTTATCTGAATTGAATGCTACACATAATTTATAAATAAATGTAAGGTGACAAGGGTACTCCAGCCTATTCATTGAAAGCAGGCATTAGAGCCAAGGCTGGGGATGACTCACACTAGGAAATCAGAAAGACAAAAAAGGTGCATACCCAGCAAAGGGAGAAGGAATGGATTTGGTGAGTTCAAAGGACAAGGAGTTAATGAAAACTTATTTGGGGAAAGGTTGTTTTTTTTTTTCCTCTTAGCAAAGCAGTAAAAAATAGAATGGGGAAAAGAGATGGGAAGATCAAGGGATTTCAATTAACATTTTTGAAAAACTGTGCTGTGACCCATTAGTAGACTGGAAAAACAATTTAGTGAGTTTAATGAGCACTTTAAAAAACTGAAATGGAGCACACTGGAATCAGTGGTCTGAATAAGCATTAGTTAATAAAATCCTTTCTTCACTGTGTATATGGGCCACCACATAGTGGTTTACCACAACCCCCAGGCAAATGTAAAATGCACTGTCCTACAGGTAGCGGGGGATCTGCAGGGGCTTAAGCAGGGTTGGTGCTCCATCCCCAGGGAGTCTGCCCATGTGTCTGGGGTACCCTGGGAATAACACAACCAAGATGGTAGAGCAGGGGAGGCGGCTGTGAACTAGGAAAGGGCCATCCAAGGAGGGGATACCTCTCTACTAAAACTGCAGAGCCGAGTGCCCGTGCTACCTGTGATCACACAGAACCTACCCTTGCAAATATTAGTGTTGTTCTACATAGATTATCAAACTAAAAATAAAATATCATAATCTGGATGCTCATAAGATCTTCTAACAATAACACTATAAAATCTAAAATTCTGCCTGAAAAACATCTTGTCAATAGCCAGTTTTTAAGAAGTCGAATATATTTCAATAGGATAACTATACTACTTTACAACTTAAGAAAACAAAATATCTCAATATGACAAATGCCTTGCCTTGGAGACTAGGCAGATTAAATTTCAGAATACTTCTGTATACATTTATGTTTCATTTTACACAACTGATAATACCTTAAAGCTATACTTAGAACCAGACAGACATTTCCCTGACTCCCACTATGCTGAGATGTGCTGAGACAGGCCCTGGCTGCAGGGGAAGTAGACTCGGTGGACTGGGCACTCTGTAGGAAGCTTTTTGTGCACTGTATAAATCTTTGATGATACAATTCAGGCTCAGAGAGAAGGAATATACCCACAGTTACAAAAAAAAATAACTGGATTCAAACCCAGACCCATTATCCCGAGCTATACATGCTGTCACCGAAGAGCCAGGCCTACATACATGAGAGCAAGAGCGAGAGCGCAGTGAGCAACGGAAAAGAACGGAAAAGAACAGCTCTGGTAAGCCAGCCACGGTGCAGGGTGAAGCCCAGCACTACACAGTGGGGCCTTGCAGGATGCCAGAGACGTGCTACAAGGTGTCACTTCACTACAAACACCTGGGGCTTTTTCTGCATGAAAGCCTGTCGAAGATAGCAAATGATTCTAGTTACTGAAAGATTTCTTCTCCACATTTTTCTAGACAGCAGGCTGGTGATTTGGGATTGAAATACACTCATGTTCCTGACTGCCAGGGTGCAGAGTTTTCCTTTGTAGAGCAGAAAAGGAAGAGAGCATTGAGTAGAAGCTGACTTCTCTGTCAATAGGAAAGATCCAAGGAAAATAAAACCAAAATGGAAGCAATAAATCATTAAGTTTAGAAAGATAAAAATCAAATTCACAGTAGAAATATCTAATGTGTATAACTTTTTCATTTCTATCTGCTTCGCAACTCAACAGGGCTGAGACCAGAACAGTGGGAGGGCTCTGTCAGCACGAGAGAGCGGGCTGTGGGCCACAGCAGTGCCGGCAGGAGGACTCAGTCATCCAACAGCGCTCGGCATGCTCGCACACGGGGCAGCCGTGGCCAGGTGCTGTCCCGCAGAAGCATAACTTTCCGAGTTGCCTGATCAGAGGAGCTGCAAGAGTCTCAGAGACAGACATACAACAGGCCTATCCTCCTCATGCTCCTAATTAAGCTAAAGTCACGCATTCGGGTCTTTCATGTAACAGCTGAGCATAAAAAAGGTCGGGGGCAGAGAAAGTGCTTTTCCACGAGGCAGCTGGACGATAGCGCAAGCTTCTTTCACAGGCTTGTCAGGACTTGTCACTGTTGTGGGAAGGACATGTGCCCCTACAGTCCCAACTGGTCACGGAGCTGTCCTCTTAACAGCCTACAAGTGAGGGTTCAGAGACACCTAACTGTGAGTCACACATTTGTCATGGCAAGATCAACACAAAACGTATACATAAGTCGGTGGGTGGCTAGAATATATACAGACTCTCTCACTGTCATGGCATAGATAGTGATTCATTTTTGCCAACACACAAAATTCAGAATCATTTTTATGAGAGGCTATTATAATGTTACCGTGTGTTAAAAAGCCAAAATATAAATGTAGATATTTGCCTAGCACAATAGCATAACAATATGAAAGAAAAACCTACAGCTACACTCAAGCCATTCTCTCAGCCCTGAGCCTGCCTGTGCCACAGGATCCTAGAGCAGGGTAATATGGAATTCTCTTTGAGAAACACAAGGTTTGTTTGGAAATGGAGTCTGGCAGCACTCAAACTACAAGAAAAACATCTGTACCATCTTAAAGGGAAAAAGATATCAGGAGCATATTTCCTAGGACACTAGGTCAAGCAGAGCTGAATGAAATTGTTAGCTATTTTACATTAAAGACAAAATTAATGTTATGGTTTTATATTGTACCAAGAGCTAATTTTTAAATAACAGTGACAGCTACTATTCATTATACTTACTCATCAGCTTAATTCACAAACAACTCAGGAAACCTCTTATCCATGTTTGAATTTCCCAGGATTCAACAAGCTTGAGGCCACACAACTACACCTGCAAATACCAGCCAAGATATTCTGAGAGAACAGGTTCTTGGCAGCAGCTGAGACTCAGTGCTGCTCACGGGATCCCTTGGATGCTGCCACTGAGCAGCCTGCCTTTCATCTTTCACAGTCCAGCAGATACAGCCCTACAGGGACTCACATGTCATTAGCATAAATTAACGAGGGGAGGGACTACAGAGCTTATGCAAGAGATGCCACCATAACATTACATATCAAAATTAATGATAAATATTGATGGCTGGATGTGGTGGCTCATGCCTGTAATCCTAGCACTTTGGGAGGCCAAGGCTAGAGGATCACTTGAAACCAGAAGTTTGAGACCAACGTGAGTAAGAGCCAGACCCTGTTTCTACAAAAAAAAAAAAAAAAAAAAAATTAACTGGAAGTGTTGGGGCGCATCTGTAGTCCCAGCTACTCAGGAGCTCAGGAGGCTGAGGCAGGAGGATCACTTGAGAGCAGAAGTTTGAGGCTGCAGTGAGCTATGAGGATGCCACTACACTCTTGCTGCCTGGGCAAGAGAGCAAGACCCTCTCTCAATCAATCAATCAATAAAAATATTCTACTGTATTGCACTTAAGATACATCTATAAATGTATAAGAAAATGAAACAAATCTATATAAATAAAGTCACACAGTGGAAAAAGTCTTCTTTCTGAATAGAACTTTTATCTATCCATTTTTAAATGTCAGTAATAAGATTCAAAAACATGACAGCAATAAAATGCATAGTTACATTTATTAAGTATATATACATATTTATACTTAATACACAAATAATATATTTACTTATATAAGTATATTAAGTATAAAAGGAAGAAGAAAAGAAAAAAAGTTGTCCCTAAAGACAAGACCCCATTATTGTAAATTTTAGTATATGCAGAGAAAAATAAAGTGTTTGTATATCTACCAACCTTTTGAATATAGTTACTGCTCTAGAGGTAGAATTATGGAGGATTCCTTATACTGTATTTTCCAATGTTTGAATTCTATATAACTTTGCATCAAAATGATAATTAGAAAAAAGGTATAGAAGAAAAAAATTTAAAACTTTAATTTAGCAACCTCAGATTTGATTCAAATTCTACAAGTCCAAACGAATCTATGAAAATAATATAAAATAAACAATTCTATAAGTATTCAACTGTTTTTAATTCAACCAAAATAAAGGTCTGACAGAGGCCAGGAAAGGAAGAAAAACAAGAATGCCACCTTCATTTTTTAAATTTTGACCAAGAATAAAGTAAGAAGCATATGCTGATGCTAATCTAACAAAAGGCGTAGCAGAGAATATTATTTAGTTAGAAAGCAGCACATTTCTTCTTATTTTACGGCCAAACCAACCATTATGGCCCTAGAACAACCAGCCAGTTCCAATCACTGCCCAGGGCACCAGCCCATTTCCCTTTAAGGAACAAAGACACTGCTAGAAAGAAGAGTGTTGTGTCTCTGCCAAGGAGCCAATTAAACTCCAGACTGACTCCCCGAAAGCTCACCTCTAATCTTTGTTGGAAAAAATACCTCAGGCAGCCACGGCTGTGTGGCAAGGCGGCTTCTCCTATTCTAAGAATTCCTTGTCTAACACAAATTTTCCAAAAATTCTAAAGAGAAACTTAGACTTTGAAAGAGTAACGGCCCATGACTTCCAATCCAACAGTATGGTGGAACAGACACTGAACAACTGCTCTAACTGAAGAAACTAAAAGGCTGGATTAAGGTATTAAAGAAATACGACAGAAAGAGGAGAAAAAGCACAAGGCTGTCTGCCAAATGCACCGGTGAAGGCTGGTCCCGCCTGCTTCGGAGGTCTGGCTGAGAACATGTCCAGATCTGCTGCCATCTGTGCAGGCACCTCCTTGAGGACTTGGGGTTACCCAAGAACATTCTCCGCAGTGTGGTGTGATACTCCCTGTGTGGACAGCCCCTGCTGACAGCATGGGGAGAGGGAGGAGGGCACACACATCTGCTCTCACCGACACTGCTGTGACACACACTGCACACCTACCCTCTTACGCACAGGCAGCACACAGCAAATATCCACAGAGTGCCCAGGGTTCTCAGACACCTACGGGTCATGGCAATGCCCAGCAATGCTGAGGGGTGGAAGCCAGGACCCAGCAGCTCCACCCATGTCCCCCACCACATACCATCTTTACAAACAAATGTTTGACAATTGTATAGGTTTTTAATAAAAGGTATCTTGTTATGTCTTAAGTTATATTCCTTTGATTTTCTTAGTGAGGGTGAACAACGTTTTACATTATTGATGTCTGTGTTTCGTCTATGAATTGCACATTTATATCCTTTTTTTTTTAATAGACAGGGTGTTGCCAAGTTATCCAGCCTAATATGCAGTGGCTATTTCCTTTTTTATTTTATTTCTTTCTTTTTGAGACAGAGTCTCACTCTGTTGTCCGGGCTAGAGTGCCGTAGTGTCAGCCTAGCTCACAGCAACCTCCCACTCCTGGGCTCAAGTGATCCTCCTGCCTCAGCCTCCCGAGTAGCTGGGACTACAGGCATGCACCACCACACCTGGCTAATTTTTTCTATATATTTTTAGTTGGCCAATTAATTTGTTTCTATTTTTAATAGAGACGGGGGTCTCACTCTTGCTCAGGCTGGTTTCGAACTCCTGACCTTCAGTGATCTTCCCACCTCAGCCTCCCAGAGTGCTAGGATTACAGGCGTGAGCCATCGCGCCCGGCCTGCAGTGGCTATTCACAGTGATCATAGCACACTTGAGCCTCGAACTCCTGGGCTCAAGCAATCCTCCTGCCTCAGCTTCCCAAGTAGCTGGGAATATAGCCACTGTGCCCGGCAGATTTATATCTTTTGCCACTAAAAACGCTTACCTTTTTAATTTGTATGGTGCTTTTTCTCTTTTTTGGTTGTCTCTTTTATTCTGTAACAGTCCCTATCACCCATCACCACTACCCTTTAAAAAAAATGCCAATGATTTACTGTTGGGGAAACTAGGCCATTTATTTTGCAGATTGTCCCACATTCTGAATTTAGTTTATTACTTCCTTGTGGTACCACTGAATATTTACTGTAGAAAATATTTTTAAACTGTAGAAACAGACTCTGTTTTCTCTTGCAGATACCAGTGAGCACTTATTGAGCAACCCTGGGCAAATGACCGCCCAGATCCACCCTGGGAGCATGTCCATGCAATCCTGGGGGTGGAGGAGTCAGGGCTGGATGGTGAGAGAGCAATGGGTGGGAGCACGCCTTGCTAGACATCTGGAAGACCTCTCCCCTCTGCTATTTTATGGTCTAGAAATTATAAACATTTCCACTGTCAATCTGTTGACATTAAGACCAGAGCTCTGGAGTTCAACTATCCATGAATTCCCACCAGCTGAAGGGTCTGCCTGTCTAGAGATCTGTCTGTCCTGAGGGCAAACGCCATCAAGATGGGAGTACACTTGCTTCCAAAGAAACACCAAGGTCTCTCCAGCCCAGGGTCACTCTAAGCACACTCTGGATGGTTCCCATGGCACTTAGAATACATGCAGCTCTGCAAGGCCCAGCCCTGCTGGGCATCACACCCCAACACATCCGTTCTCATTTCCTTCTTCTCAGTCTTCCTGCCATTCCCAGTCTCCAGTGCTCCCTGCTCCAGTCACTCTTCTGCACGTGTTCTTCACACACTCGTCATCGACGGGGTTGGTTTGTTCACTGCTTACAGACTGTCTTCTATCAGAACGCAAGCACTGAGCACAAACCTTATCTGTGCCATCCACTGTCCTTCACTGGTAAACAGTAAGTGCTCAAGCACTTCTTGAGCTAAATTAATGGATAATTTCCTTTCCCCCAGGACCATCCTGAAAGGGCAATGTAGGTCCCAGGGTCCTAATTAAAGTCCTAACCAAAGATAAACTAAGTCCTGACTTATTATTCCTACTGAATTATGCTATAAACTACAAAAGCAATTCTTTGTTTTCTTATCACAGACTCAAGGTGCATATAATACACACAATGTATTCAGCAGGCTAGAATCCTTGCTGAAAATCATGAACACTATCCCTCCTTGGCATCCTGCCACATACATAAATCCAGGTTGTACCACCACACCTGCCATAAGCAAAGTATGCCCATAATCAAGGGTTTGGCCCCGAGTCAAATGCTACCTAGTTTCTGATGCTGAAACCTTTGGAACAAGCACTCACGTCTCCTCTGCCTTCTTGCATCTCAATTCTAACAGTCTGTCTCTTAGTTATTATAATAAAGGTAGCAGCAGATACAAGGAAATTAAGTCATTGCTAAGTCATGCATCTTGAATCCAATCTTTTGATTCCAGGTTGGATGTGTACCCTGCCTTCTTCATGACACTTCCTTCATACTGCAAGGATGGCAAAACACTGAGACACCGAGCAGATCAAATTCCAGTTGCAGAAACAAGATGCACCTCCAGAAAACACAATAAAAATGCCAAGTCAGAGATAAAGATGATTGTTGCCACAAGAGTTCACAGGGAGAATGGATCCCCAGGAGCTAGAAAAAGTTGACCAGAAAGAACCTTTACAAACAAGTAAAAGATGAATACACAGAAAAGAAGGGAAATGCTCAGGCAATCCTATTTACTCCAAGTTCAGCTCTCATCCTAACGAGGACAACTTGCCAAATTAAATGAGCAACATGCTTTCTTCTGGATCCCTCTCCTAAGGAACAGAACAGCCTCCACTGAGTTTAGGAGAAGGAGAAAAAAATTCAGAGTTCCCTTGATCCAGGAGCCAAGAGGTTAATTTTTTGGGGGGCAGCAAAGGGGGAGGGTGGTGGTGGTGGGATGTGTGTGTGTGTGTGTGTGTATGAGCAGGACCACACCAGATAAATCCCCCAACGTTTCAATCACACAAACCAGTTCTTGTTGAACTCCTACCCAGAAAGGTGCCTGCAGTTCCAGGCCACAGGGCTGGGATGATGCAGATTTTAATTAATGAAAACCTCAAAGAATATATCTACTAGTCCTCTCTCCTCCATGCCCAAGGACCCTGGTCTCAGCACAGAGCAACCACCACCTACTGTAGGACACTGTAGCAAACTGCATCTTTGAGTAAAATGCCTGTGTGGCCAGAGGCCGGAAGGCAGCTTCCCAGGTCACTACCCACCTGGGAGCACTCAGCACCCACACACTACTCACTTTGTCGCCCCTCCGCCGCCCTCATCGTTGTCTGAAGATGACGATGTAGAAGAGCCAGGAAAGTAGGCAGAATCCACATGATTGGGGCTGCCACTCTGGGCTGGGTTGATGGGCGAGGACCGCTCATACAGTGGTGTGTGTTTCCCTTCGTGAGGAATGTTGCTGTAGTTGTTCTGCTCCATCAGATTCTTCCCGCTCGTGTCCAAAGTGAGAGCTGGCTCAGCGAGGCTGTATGGGTATGGACCCTGGCCCGGGGCACTCCCTGAGCTGGGCACTTGTGGGGCCTGAAACGAAAGGCACAGATCACACTCACGCTGCAGGCAGGACCTGACTCAGGTCCGTGCTGACTTTTCCTGGTTAATTTTTAAGTCAACAAACATTGGCATCTATTTCACATATCAATTTGAGATTTTAAAAAATTATTTTAGTATTCATTAAAATGTGAGTCTTATGCCATGTCCAAGACCTACTGCACCACGGAACAAAGGGAACCCTTACCACGGGCTTTGCTTGCAGAGAGGTCTGCGGAATGTTGAGCATCTGAGGAGGAACGTGCGGCGGCACCATCCCAGGCATTCCAAACGGACCGGGTCTGGCTGTTTCATCAACACGGAAAGAAAATAATAAAATAGCTGTGAACAGAATGCCATTTCCCCAAGACATCTGTGGGCTGGTCCATGGCCTCATGAGTCCTCAGACACTGACACCACCATTGGTCCCACCTCTGAGAAATCTTTAGAAATTGATGTTTAACATTAAGAAATACTTAATTTTATAATGACCAATTTTATACAGTGAGGCTAGAATTTTAACTTTCCAGATTTCTCAGTGAACTTTTACAGTGTTTTCCCTTTTGTGCATTTCCTGGATGCCCCATCTGTCCCTCTGTGTTTGACCTGATGGGCATTTCTCTCTTTGCTCACTGCTGCTCCTAACCTCAGCAAAACCAGAAGCCCTGGCAGGAAAGAAAGGAACAAAACAGCAACAGAACACTGTCTCTTACATTTGTAAAGCAGGAGAATTTTTCTATTTAGACTACTTCACAGCTAAAATTAGGTTCTTAGCTAACTAGCAAGTTTTAAATATAAAAATTAAAGTGTGGCGGTTGCTGCCTATACTTCTGGGTTGTTTTTAATTGTTAAGCAAAACTATTATTAGGTTACACATTTTAACATGCATCACAGGATCAGTAACATGGGATTTTGTGTTCTCTTAAAACATGATTTCAACATTGGTGTGTGCTATTCATTATTCCCATGCTAACTTGTAAAAGTGATGAATCCCACTTGGGGACAGAAAGCCAAGTGCAGGAACGGCCGAAGCATGACAGCAGGACGGGGAGCCAGGCCAGCCTGAAGCTGTGACAAAAGGCAGGGCCTGGGAGCCTCCACACTCCGGCTGGCCTCAAGGGTCTAAGCAGAGGGAGAGAGCTCAGGGCCGCTTACATGGCTGACATGCTCGGAACTAATATGTCCGCTGTAAGTTGATGGTGCTTTATGTTCTCCCAGAGACAGCACTGGACCCGTGGTCATGCGGACTGAGTACAGCCCTGAAGTTAACACTTCAAAATATCACCAGAAGTGGACATGTGAGAAACACAGTAAGTAGACTCCTCAGAGCCATCCGCCTGTGCCAGACAATTAGGTATTGAGTGCCTACAATGTGTCGGGCTGGAGAACTTGGGCCTGGGGATGCACTGAGCCCTGAGAAGGTGTCGTTAAGACTCAGACTGCTGAAGGTGCAGAGAAAACAGAAAACCTGTGGAGACATAACAGACCAACCTGGAGCTCTTTTGTCTGTACCATCTCTTCCTTAAGTTTATTTTTGTTTGTTTGTTTGTTTGTTTCTGAGACAGAGTCTCGCTCAGTTGCCCAGGCTAGAGTGCCGTGGCGTCAGCCTAGCTCACAGCAACCTCAGGCTCCTGGGCTCAAGTAATCCTTCTGCCTCAGCCTCCCGGGTAGCTGGGACTACAGGCATGCGCCACCATGCGTGGCTAATTTTTCTATATATGTTAAATTGTCCAGCTAATTTCTTTCTATTTTTTAGTAGAGACGGGATCTCACTCTTGCTCAGGCTGGTCTCAAACTCCTGACCTCGGGAGATCCTCCTGCCTCAACCTCCCAGAGTGCTAGGATTACAGGCATGAGCCACTGCGCCTGGCCCTTAGGCTTATTTTAAAAGTGAAACAAAACCAAGCCTAGAGCTCCCTAAACTTCCATTCTCTGAATCTGGACAGACAACACTAGGCAAAAGGAACCCAACCCACAAACCACCACCTCTCATACTACCTATTTGCCAAAATAAACTAAATATATTAGTAAAAATTCCCCAAACCTTCCCTCTCATTCTCTGAATACAAACTTTCATGGCTGAGCTGATAACAGGCTTACTAAGGCAATACGAGGCATGGTGCAACCAGGAGTGCAAACACTGTCCTGGACCCTGGCTTCCCAAGAGCCAAGGCACAGTCCACAGAGGCCAGCAGTGAAGCACAGATCGTTGCTCATTCCTTCCCCGACAGATGAGGATCCACAAACCTTAAAAGCTATGATCTATCTGAAGTTCCCATTTCCAAGCCCTCAGCTCTCAAGCTCTGAAAACCACAGGACTTTGATCCTGGCTCTCACTAAGAAAAAATCTTGGCACAGCTTCCACCTTTGTCCTGAACAAATGAAACTGCAGTACAAGTAGCTGGGAACAGTGAGACTTGCATGTGTGTGCTCGCAGGCACACTCACACGCACATACAAACATATACACGCACACACAAGAAGACATTCCTAAGTCCACTAAACCCGCACCTTTGAGGAACGTATGCACACAAGTGCACGCTCACTCTCACACATGAACATACTCACACAGGAGCATGCACACACCCCAAACATGCGTGCATAGCACGTGCAAACACAAGGCGACATTCCTAATCAAACAATAAGTCTACTAGATCTGCACCTTTGAGTGTGAGATAAAAGTCGCTGTAATTGTTAAAGACTTGTTCTCAGGTGATTCTGAATTATAGCCAGACTTGGACCAAAGAATATTATAAAATTCATTCAAGCTCTAAAATTATATTAATAATTTAAATCACAGTAAAAAGTCTAGCTGACAAACTATACTATAGCATAAAACCAAAGAATTCCAAGGAAAAAATATTCTCTAAAATCACTTGCAATCATTGACCTCAAATAAACCTTTGTGAATCCACAGAGCAAGTTACTATTCTATTCTCACTTAGTCTAATAAGTGAATTAATTTGTCTGTATTTTTCTGAAGACTGCAGAAATGCCTAATAACTCAGGGCCTGCTTCTGTAGACTACAGGCCTTCTTCTAAATCAGTTCTTGTTTTCCTATGCCCAAGTGCAGCTGAGCAGAACCACTGTCTGTCTTCTCCACAAGAACATCTTTCTCAGGAGAGACATTGGGCTCACAGAGTGGAGATCACCACCACCAGCTCCTCATTCTCTTCCTTTCACAAACACTATTAGAGAGGTAGGCTTTTGTTAGAAAAGTATGGAGATTCAAGGCAGGAAAAGATAGGAGAAAAAAATGCAAACAAAAAAATGTTTAATTAATATATGAAAAACATTCTATAATTTTAAAATGTTTTAAATATTGTGAACTTCTTTAAGAATGAAGAGAAATGAATCATACCTTGCAGTCCTTCAGCTGTGCTATGTTGACCTTTCACCCTGGTATACAAGAAGTGCTGTTAAGTTACCTACTTCCTTGAATGACTCACTAAAGCTATACTAAGCTGTCTAGCTTTTGCTCTAAATTAAAATAAGATAAATTTTTAAAAGGAATGGTGCTAAACTAGAGCATCTACTTAGAACTACAGTCGGCCTTACCCCTGTCCCCATTCCTAGCCCAACCTAACAAATGCTCATATATTGCCTGGCTTATTATTGCTGAGATGTTACATTAAACACAACAAAGAATAGTACAAAGTTTCTTCTTAAAAAATTCTATAATGCAGACAAGCGCTGGTGTATGATTTTCTAGTATTACCCCAAAAATATAGCTTTGAAAATTTTGATTCTAAGATTAAATAAATCAATATAATCCCCTATCACCGACATTAGTTTTCAATGCTTGCATAAAAGGGCAAACTTTTCCAACCATTTTAAACACATTCACATGGACATATTTACTAAATATCAATATTCTATAGAAGACACAAAGTTAATGGAAGGAAACTTTCATGTAATCTGTTCCCATTAAACTACAGACGAACAGTTTCCACCGAGGCAGGGACGAGGCCTGGAGCACAGCGGAAGAAGCAGGGGACAGTCTGGCTGTCCTGCAGGAGAGGGGGCCTTTCTGAGCGAGTCAGGCAGGCTGAGCTGGACTGAGACCAGACACAGGTCAGTGCCCAGGGAGGCGGAGGGTTGAGCAGCAGCTCCCAGGAACTGCTGATGCCAGCCTAGAGCCTGCGGTGCTGGCCAGATCACGTGGGAAGAGCCACAGGCCAGCATCCAGAAGAGGCCTGGTAGCAGAAGGCTGCAAAACCTGAGACAATCAGCTTGAAGAAGGTTCACTACAGTGACCATGAAAAGTAAGATTGTGAACTAAGTGAACGGGCACGGGGAAAATTAAACTAGGGAAGCACATTTCAAGTCAGCATAAACAAGAACTTTCTGAGAACTAGAGCAGTTCAACAATGAAAAGGGTTGCTCGACCGACTGTTTCACTGCTCACATAAGAACATTCTCAACAGTGAGCTGTGTTGGTGACTTGCATGTAAGTTTACCTGGCTATCCAAATCTTTTCCATCCCTGAACGTGGATGTGAGAGGGTACACATCAAGGGGTACAGCATCATTCAAATCCACTTGGTGCCTGAGTCTTAAGTAGCAAATTTTATCTAAATGTATTCAATTCCTTGGTTCAGTTAATCAGAGTACAAACAGCAAAAAATACTTGTGCAAACAGACTGAGCAAAGTTCAAGAGGGCAGAAAAGAAACAGTAAATCTCATTTGGCCACCTAAAGATTTTATAAGTCTATGATAAAATAAGATAAATTATTTTCGGTCCATCTGTGGATTTTAGAAAAACACAACCTAAAAGAAAAGTCTAACGGGCCTTTATTTTGAAGTCACCGGTCAACTGAACTGACATTCCTTATTTGTTATCTAATACTAAAAAGCCATTAACAACCTTAACAACATTAATAAACCTAAATGCATCCATCTGGGGAAGACCTACATGCAGTCTTTTAATCCAGACAATAGCTAAAAGGAGGGTATAGTTCCAGTTCTTCCAAAACAACCAATTTTTAAGTTTTTTTCTTAATGACCTTCCAAAAAGCCACACGATCAGACAGCCTATATGACTGAATACACCACACTAAAACAAACTCACTGAAAACTGAATGAAAGTCGCAAGAACGGAGACTGAAAACAAAGGCTCCAGCAGCATCAGGAGAATCCGCTTTTCCACTTGGGAACTCTGGACTGGACGGGAAAGATGAGGGACTTTCCCTTCAATAGGAGCAATGCCTGGCTTCCCTCCAGTGCCATCTATGCTGTCAGACTTGGGGGTTTGATAGCAACATCATTTGCATTGTCTTTAAAAGGATAAAAACTGACAAAGATGAACAAGGACACATATCAAAACAGCACGTGCAGAATGACATGCACAACAGAGTAATTAAAATCAAAACAATGCTATTTATTATTACATATGTAGGAGGAAGGGAAATAAAAAAACATGTTGGAGGGGGCTATATGACTTTTAGAAAAGCCTGATGCATTTCCTTAAAAGAAAAAATATCTGAAGCACATGGCACCATTTGTGAAACGTGTTCAGCGAGCACACCACTGCTCGTTATACTATTTCTTATATTTTTTGTTACATTTATAGCTTTTCATAATAAAAAAAGAAAAACCTAGGGAAGGGTGGGTCTAGTAAGCAAAGCTATAAGATAAATTGAGGACTAAATATAACAAATTTTAAAAGAATGTCAAATTTTAAAAAGTTATTAGTAAAGTATAGCAAAAGTATAATATTGAATACCTAGTGAAAATAAAAATTTTTTTAAATTATAATAGCAAAAACCTAAACATATTCTAGATGCTGACAGCAGAGACATGGCTAAATGCCATGCATCTGTCCTGCAGAGTATCAAACCGTCTCTAAAAAAAATAAGGCAGACCTACCTGAAGTGCAGGGAAATCTCACAGGAATACTTTTAAGTGGAAATGAGGCAAGTCATCAAGCAGCTTGTATAGTGGGCCCCACTTATGGGTCCCAGACCCCAGGCTCAGGCAGCCCTTGGAGGCGTCCCTGCTGCCGGCTGGGCCTACTCCTCTGCAGGAGGCTCCAGGTGCACCCGCCTGGCTCTCAGCCAGGCCCAGCCCTGGGGCAGTGTAGGCAGCCACATCACTTTTTACACTTTTACTCTTTTTTTCCTAGAGGACCTGCATCTATATTTCTGCCTTTCTGCTAGGATAACTCTGCTGTGCCAGGCAGGTACACTACGGATTCCTCATAACAGCTCACGCTGCCTCAAGCTCTGGAGAGCATGCCGTGGGCTCAGGTCAGACCTCAGGGTCCAGACTGCATCAGCTTAGGATCCACTGGCATGTATTTAACACCATTCTTTGCATTGTCTCTTTATTTTCAGAATGAAATATTTTCTAATATTTTCCTCAGATTCGGGGGGCATACTTTGTTGGAGATATATATAGCTGTATTTTCAAAATAATTTTCACAATCTATAGAGCAAAGCGACACAGGGCTGAGGGCGGTGGTGACACATGAAGCAGGACTGTTCAGCCTGCAGACAACAGGCAGGGGAAGCACCAGCTCGTGCAAACCTCAGGCAGCACAGGAGCTCTTCTCAGTCACAGGATGTCACATGCAGGGACATTCCTCCATGTTCTGCATAGCCAGAACCCAGAGCCACCACACCAGAACAAGCCCTGATTCTCTCTCAGCTTTGCCACAAGCAACTTTTTCAACATGAATTCCCTTTCCTGTGCAGGATGACCTGAGAGCCAGACTCAGGGGTGCCTGCTCTCTCCGGGGTCTGCATCATCTGTTGCTGGTGTTGTATGAAGGAAGTCCCTCTGACCTGGTCTGGTAGCATGTGGCCAGCCTTGGGAACCAGTCTGGACACAGGCTTATTGTAGGCTCCTGTCCCAGTGGAACGCCCCATACGTCCCTCTCAAGCACCCAACAGCTGTTGCACCCAAAGGTTCTCTCCTTCCTGGTCATTTTGTAGCATCTGTTCTTTGCTTAGTGATTAGCACCTATTTCAATATGGTCCTCTTTGCAAATTTCTGCCCTTATGTGCAGGAGCAGTCTCGCTGTCTACACATCTGCCCTTGGTCTGCCCCTTCTCTGACCTCCCCATACATACTGCTTAAGGTAGGCTAGACTTTCTAGAGACCAGGCATTAGGATGCTGTCTGACATGAGAGTGCAGGTGTCCCCCGCCCCCTGCTGTGAAGCCACCACATGTGCACCAGAACCACCCTTTCTGCACTTCAGCATCTCCCTCTCAGTAGTCATCATCCTCATATTAATAATTTAAACCTGTTCAATCCTTCCTCCCATTTCAAAACCCCACCTCTTTTGGAAATGACCAGAGGTAGGTTTAGAAGACTGGGCCACCTATTCCCCTCGCCTCTATGTCATTCAGTATTGAAGAAGATGGAAAGCTAAAAGCCATTTTTCTTAGAATCCCTTGCCCCTGGAGGAGGACCAACCAAACAAACACACCTGCTCAAGGTCAGGGAGCTCCAACTGCAGCTGAAGCCTGCCCTGTGCGGTGCTGCTGATGTTCCACCTAACAGGCAGCATCCTCACCCTACCCAACCTCTCAGCAGAACTCAGCACTGCCAGCAACTGTGCTCCAAGGGTCTCCTCTGGCCTCGCTGTATCACACCATTCATTCCTCCTCTTTTTCCTCCTCCTCGACCTGGCCCAAGGAGTGCTGTCTCCAGCCTTCTTCACCTGTCACACCCACTACTACAGCTCCCCTCAACCTCATACATCAACCAACAAAGCCCCAACCTAGGCCTCAGCCTTAGCTCCTCACTCTGCTTTGACCTGTATATTCAACTGCCTATTGCACATCTCCACCTGGATCCTAGATCCAGGTACTTAGATCCTAGAAGGAGCCTGAAAATTTGTGTCTGAAACTGTCCTCCACATCTGCTCCTCCTCCAATCATCTCGATCTTAATGGTGCCATCATCTGAGCTGATCAAGTAAAAAATCTGAGAGCCATTTCCCCTGAATTCTTCTATTCACCGAGCTTCCATACCTATGCATCAATACCTGCTCACTCTATAATATCTCCCCAAAATTTGTGAAATCCACCCAGTACTCCCACTTCCCACTATGAAGAGCCTGGCCCAGCAACCTCAACCATGCCTTGCCCTGCTACTATTGGGAGATCTTCCTATCCCACCTTCCTTCACCTGCCCTTGCCCACCCCAATCCCCAACGCACACTGTGGCCTCAGGCATCGAAATGCACACCTGAGCACAGATTAAATTAAATCTCTTTAATGAGGGTATTTCCTTAATCTGGACACGGTGGGGAGACAGAGTGAAAGGTTAAGATGGTGAGACATTAGACTTCCCCTTGAGATCATGGGCTAGACAAGAACAGTCACCATTATACCTCTTATTAAATACTCTGCTTTGAGTCACAGCCAGTTCAGTGGATCACGAGGGTCAAAAAGATACTGAACTACAGATGATATAATCGCCCAAAGGAATATATAAATCAATTATGAAAATTAATAAGAATTGAGCAAAGTTGTTTCATATAAAATCAACTTGCAAAAGTAGTTTGCATTCTATACACAAGCAGTTTGAAAATATAATTTAAAAGATACACTTAAAAATAGCATCCCAAAATAAAATATTTAGCAATGTATCTAACAAAAGATGTATGAAATCTTTATGAAGAAAATTAAAGTTTACTAAAAGCCATTCAAGACAACTCAAATCAAGAGAAACAGAACATTTTCTTGAATACACTCTATATTAAAGATATTTTTTCTCCAAATTGATCTACAGAATCAATGTAATACTAATCAAGACCTCCACAAGTGTCACAAAATGTATATAAAAGTGAAAGGGATCAAGAATAGTCTTGACCTCTCGCAGAAATATTACATGGGCAGATTTGTCCAACCAGATACCAAATATTATTACAAGGCCATGGTAATTAGCATGGCATAATACTGGCACAAGGATAATCAGAAATTCAACAGAACCAAGCCCAGAAACAAACCCACATGTCTAGAGAGACTTGACTCATGACAGCATGGGACAGCATATTCAGTGAGCAATGCTAAGGCAACACGTCATCAGCATGGGTAAACAAGAAATCGAATTCCCCTATTCACATTATAAATAAAATTCAATGACAGGTAGGTTTAAAAGGCAAAGCCATCAATAAAACTTTTAGAAGACAAAATATGTTTATCACCTCAGAATTCTTCCTTTATATTTTCTTTTTTCTTTCCTATGAACACTTTAAAAACATATACAAGAGTAAAGGAAACAGTACGATGAGCGACGTGTATCCATCACCCACCTTCAAAATTACCAGACATGGCCCATGGTGTGTTATCTGCATTTCTACCCTTCCTCCCCCACTACTGTTTTATTGTGAAGCAAATCTCAGACATGACATCATTTCGTCCAAAAACATAGGACAGGACTTTTTCTTTTTTTTTTTTTTTTT
>VBSM01001163.1:3611796-3656828 GCA_008086735.1 Cheirogaleus medius | reverse complement strand
TGCCTCAGCCTCCCAGAGTGCTAGGATTACAGGCGTAAGCCACCACGCCCAGCCAGGACTTCTTAACGGTATAAACAATAAAGGATAAAATTTACCTATAAATGCAAGTTGCGAATTGGGAGATTATATTTGCAGCCCATATACCTGACAGAATACTAGTATCCAATATGTATATACATAAAGTATTCCTATGAATGAATCAACACAAAAAGAAAAACAACTCAATAGAAACACAGGCAACAACATGAACAAGTATTTTACAATGGAGAAAACACTACTGGACCATAAATATAGTTAAAGATTCTCAACCTCATTAGTAATCAGGGAAATGCAAACTGAAACCACTATGGGATATAATTTCACAATCATTAGACAAAGAAAGAACGTGAAGCGACTGGAGGAGTCCTCTACTTCTGCTGGGAGAATAAACCGGTGCATGATAAGCCTGGAGGCGTGAGCAGGACCCTAGCCTAGAGTTACCTGGAACGCCTCTCCTGCACACACTGGGCACGAGGGACAGTGCTCAGCGGTGCTATCCCCAATTTTCCATCAACAGTAGAATTGATAAGTTTGTATTAATACACTGCTATACAGCAGTAAAAACATGAACTACACCAACATAAATGAAATCCAATAATATAAACACCGAGTTAAAAAGCCAGAAGAATACATGCTATATGATTTCATTTAATGAGAAACGATTCAGTATCGAGGGATACAGACATGATACAGTTATGCAGAAAAGCAAGAGAATGATTAATATAAAACAGCGGGTGGGGGGTGGGGGAATGCCATCAGGGAGAGACATATAAGAGGGTTAAGATATTACTACTGACAAACACATGGTAGTATGACAGCTACAAAATCATTCAGGTTTTTATAGTTAAGAATCCTGTAATGAGCTTTGATCATCCTAAGACTAAAGTCAAGGCGGCTGCACTGCAGCTCTCAACATCACCTGACCACTCTTCCCTGCTTTCTGTGCTCCATCCACATTCTTCTTCCTTTTCCTCCACACCACGTCCTCTCCCCAGGCCTTTCGAACATGCCGTCTCCTCAGCATGGAATACACTTCCTACCACATCCACGCCTTACTAGATTTCTATGGAACCTTGAAACTTCACCCTCAACATTAATCTCATCAATCAGAATCAACCACTAACTTAATTATATATTGATTCAATTAGGTCGGTCTGCCTTGAGCTCCCTGTTCTCATTCCTGCAGGATTCCTTGGTGCTGATCTTCCCCACTAGCCACATGCTCGTCTATAAGGGCAACAATGACAGCCGTCTTGTTTACCATAGCCAGCAACCAGCATGGTGTCTGGCACAAAATGAACAAATCAATGAGCTCTTTAATTTTTTAAAAAAATATTAATAGACTTTATTTTTGAGCAATTTTAAGGAAATGTGAGCAGAGAGTACACACCCTGCACTGGTGTAGTACATTTATTACAAGTGATGAGCCAATATTGATACATCATTAACTAAAGTCCATAGTTGATATTAGGGTTCACTCTTGGTGTTATGCATTGTAAAGATTTGGACAAATGTGTAATGACATGTATCACCATTATAGTGTCATACAAAGTAGTTTCACTGCCCTAAAAATCTGCCTATTCATCTCTCCTTCCTCCACCCCAACCCTTGGCAACCCCCGATCTTTTTACTACCTCCATAGTTTTGCCTTTTCCAGAATGTCCAACAGTTGAAATCACATAGTATATAGCCTTTTCAGATTAGCTTCTTTCACTTAGTAACATGCATTTAAGTTTCCTCCATGTCTTTATATAGCTTGATAGTTCATTGCTTGTTAGTGCTGAATAATATTCCATTGTCTGAATGTACCAAGTTTATTTACCCATTAACCTACTGAAAACATCTTGATAACTTCCAAGTTCTGGCAATTATGAATAAAGCTGCTATAAACATCTGTGTTCAGGTTTTTGTGTGGATGTAAGTTTTCAATTCCTTTAGGTAAATACCAAAGAGCACGATTGCCGGATCATATGGAAAGAGTATGTTTAGTTTTGTAAAAAACTACCAAACTGTCTTTCAAAGTGGCTGTATCATTTTGCAATTCCAGCAGCAACAAATGAGAGTTCCTGTTGCTCCACATCCTCATCAACATTTGGTGGTGTTGGTGTTTTGTATTTTAGGCATTCTAACAAGTGTTACTTTTCACTGAGGAAGGCCAGCGAGACACAATGGATGCTTTTTCAGCCTCAGTGGGTCTCTGACTCACTTGTGCAGTTTTAAAAATATACATTAGTACTAGCTTGTGCCCATAGAGTCTGAGGTGGGACTCTAGCACCTGTGTTACACTTATTTTTAAAAATCGATCTCAGAATAGATAATTTCTGGGAGTCCATGGTATGAATTCAGCATGGACTAGAATACATTCTTTTTTCACCTTTTAAAAATACCTGATGTCTATCTGGACTATTCCTTTCAGTATTGCTGGGGCAATGCAACAGGGATGTGTATATTTCCTCCCATAAACTCTACACTACCCAGTAACTGGAGATCTGAGCTTTACCCTCAACATTGCAAAAGATCCACACGGTTAGAAATAAAGGCACAGAGGGTGAGAGCAGTGGTTCTCAAATGCCAGGCCAACTGGTGCCTAGCAAGGAAGATTTTTTTAAAAATATATATAAATTCCTGAGGCCCAATTAAGATCCTGAAGTAGCAGTTTTGAGGTAGACTCTAAAATTCCAGCCAGGTTTAGAAACCTCTGGTTGGAGCCAAACATGCCATATTTTCCTCCAATAGCCATACTCTTAAGTTTCTAGTATGATTCCCCCAAAATTTCTTCAAAACTCTACATATATTCCAATTTCTGAATGATTAATAAAGACAGGTTCTAATAAACAAAAAAGTTATATCCGCATGTTAGTTGTTCAAAACTCTAAATTGTTTTCCTGTAGAGTAACATAATGGACTATGGTTGGATTCTAGGACAGATCATCAAATTCCACTTATGACCTACCCACCATTTATAAAAACATTTCTGTAGAAAATATATCTTGGGTACTAACTTGGGATATCACAAAACATCTCCCCAAGTTGATGTTGTTTCCTCTAGATCCTCAGCTTGGGTTCCAGTTGTTGTCCTCTCAGTTTCACTGGTAGGATCCCAGTAGTACAAAGAGGTAAAATCAATGAGAGCTAACATTGCTTTATTTATTTAGAGTTAACAGAAAAAAAAAAAAAAACGAAAAAAAAAACTAAAGTGATTTTTATAAGAATCCATTGCTGCTGGTTCCAAATTGTGTGCATGTAGTTTGAAACAAAACTTTTTTCCAAATCTTGCCTCAAGTTCTCTCTAGTCTTACCTTCAGCCATTCCAGGCCACACACCAGCCATCCTGAAATTCTACACTGGCCCAAGCTTCTTGCCTTGCTGTAATTCTGTACCTGTGCTTTTTTTTAGTCCCTCACTATACAATTATAATTTCTGCAATGGTCAGAAGCATCAAGAAATGCTTTATAGAAGTGTTTATAGGAAGTTATCATCTACATTAACCTATTTGAAAGTATCGCTCTAACCATCCCAAATTCATTACCAATAACACTCCTGTCCTTCACAAACCTGTGGTCCTCAACCCTTGAGCTGCAGACCAGTACCCACCCGTGGCCTGTTAGGAACCAGGGCACAGCAGGAGGTGAGTGGTGGACAAGCCAGCAAAGCTTCATCTGTATTTACAGCCACTCTCCATTGCTCACATCACTGCATAAGCTCTGCATCCTTTTAGATCAGCAGCGGCATTAGATTCTCACAGGAGCACGAACCCTACTGTAAACTGTACATGTGAGGGATCTAGGTTGCGCACTTCTTATGAGAATCTGATGCCTGATGATCTGAGGTGGAGCTGAGGTGGTGATGCTAGTGCCGGGGAGCGGCTACAAATAAAGATTATCAGCAGAGAAGTTTGACTGCACAATAAATGCAATGTGCTTGAATTATCCCGAAATCACCTCACCCCAACCCCCATCCCCCATCCATGGAACAACTGTCTTCCATGAAACTGATCCCTGGTGCCAAAAAGGTTAGGGACTGTTCCCATAAACCACTGCACAGTGAAAGTGCAAATGAAACTGAATTCTAAGAGTCAACTTCACCTATAAAATATTTACCTAAAATGTTGTTTAATGATTTAATAACAACATTAAAGCACTTGGCAGAATATTATACATATTGTTAAGACATTCAAACTTAAAACTTACCATATCTATTCAAAACATCTTCAAGATTGTTACTATTAGCCCAGATCAATGCCATATGTTAAGTGTGCTATCTTTTTCCACACTTATTTTCCTATTTTTTTCCTCCTAAGTAAATGTTCTTGCCCCAAATACACTCTAATAACTATCTAAACTACAGCTGCCACACAGATTATTCCACAAAGAGCGGAACATCCAGAGACACGAGATGCCAGTCTCCCCTCTGTGAGCACCTCTCAGGCTTGCCACCACTCATTCCAACATCCAACCACTCAGTGCCTTTTAGGCCATTCCGCCTACAAGAATAGACGACAATATCTGCTGTCAGACAGCATCTGTATTCCTGTAGTCAGAATGGCCTAAAAAGGCACCGAATGATTTAACAAGCACTTCACTGAAGCACTTTACATATGTTTTCTCTTTTAATCTTCACATAATGACCCCGTCTAATAAAACAGGGAGCCTGAGGCCAGGAGGCCACGTACACAATTTGGTGGCAACATTCATGCTTCCCACCATCCCAATAAGCAATTATTAGACATCTTCTCTGTGTGGGGTATGTGAATTAAAATAAAATCTTATGCAATCCCCCCACCCCTAGCTGAATGAATGGACCGGCTCTTGGCCAAGAAATACCCTAAAGTTGAGTTGCTGGCCATGAAAAGGGAGGTCAGACATGCCTCATCATGCCCCCCCTCCATTATTCTTGGAGATATCCTTTGTAACTCATTAACAGTCCTAAGGCTATACAAGAGAAAGCTTAAACCACACCTGCAGGTCATCAATTTACTTAACAGATCACTTTAGTCTGGGTATGTGTTTGGTATAAGTCCTGGTGGCTTGCCTCTGATTAAGAAACTTCCTTATCTTAACTTAAAACAACCCAAGCCTTTAGACAAAGCTTCATTTCTTTAACAAATTGCAAATCAAAGAATCTTTAAATCCACCTATAACCTGTAATCTCACCCGATACCTCCCCCTCCAGATGTTACACCTTTTCGGGCCAAACCAATGTAGGCTTTCGATATACTGATTTATGGTTTTACGTGTAATTCCTGTCTCCCTGAAATGTACGAAACCAAACTGTAACCCAACCACAGTGAGACCACTTGCTCATGGCTTCTTGGGTGTGGCTCTCTGGGCCATGGTCGCACATAACTTGGTTCAGAATTAAGCTCTTTTAAGTTATTTTATAGAGTTTGGGTTCTTTTCCATTGACAGGAATACAGCAGACACAGCACAATCTGATCCTGTAACTTTTCACTTTAACTGATGAAAGGGCATATAACCAATCTCCCTCCTTCTGAGGCCCTGTGGCCCTTTTCCAAGAGTTATCCTAAAACACATCTCATCACTTCACTTCCCTGATTTAAAAATGGTGAGTGAATTAATTCATTCAGTCAAATATTTATCAACAGGGGATACAAGAATGAAGGTAACACACAGGTCCTGGTCTCCACCCCCCACCATTACATTCTCGGGGGGGGGGGGGGGGGGGGGGGGGGGAGGAAGGTGAAGAAAAGCAGCCCATGAGTGTGCAGAGAATTAAAGCCAGGCGGTGTGACTGTGTAAACGGAAGGAAAAGAAGCCCAACTCTGTAAAATAACTTAAAGAGGTTTATTCTGAGCTAAATTTAAGGACGATAGCCCAGAGCCACACCCAAGAAGTCCTGAGCAAATGAACTCATTGTGGCTGGGTTACAGTTTGGTTGTATACATTTCAGGGAGATAGGAACTACACATAAGGTGATAAATCAATACATGGAAGATGTACATTGGTTTGATTCAAAAAGGTGGGACATCTCAAAGGGAGGATAACAGGTTTAAAGACTGATTTGTTCATGTCTTTTGCCCACCTTTTTAATGTGGTTATTTGATTTTTTTATTACTGATTTTCCTGAGTTCTATATAGATTCTAGTTATTAGCCCTTTGTCAGATGTGTAGCATGTAAATATTTTCTCCCATTCTGTAAGTTGTCTATTTGCTCTAATGATAGCTTCCTTGGCTGTGCAAAACCTTTTTAATTTGTTCAGGTCCTATTTATTTATTTTTCTTGATGCTGTGATTGCCTTTGGGGTCGTCTTCATAAATTCTTTGCCTAGGCCAGGGGTCCTCAAATTTTTTAAACAGGGGGCCAGTTCACTGTCCCTCAGACCGTTGGAGGGCTGGACTATAGTTTAAAAAAAACTATGAACAAATTCCTATGCACACTGCACATATCTTATTCTGAAGTAAAAAAACAAACAGGCAAAAATACCTGCATGTGACCCGGAGGCCATAGTTTGAGGATGCCTGGCCTAAGCTGATGTCTATAAGAGTTTTTCCAACATTCTCTTTTAGAATTCTTATTGTTTCCTGCCTTAGGTTTAAGTCTATTATCCACCACGAGTTGATTTTTGTGGGAGGTGACAGGTGTGGATCCTGTTTCAGTTTTCTACATGTGGCTATCCAATTTTCCCAGCACGATTTATTGAATAATGATTCTTCTCCCCAGTGTATGTTTTTGTCTGCTTTGTCAAAAATCAGATGGTTATATGACAACAGTTTTATGTCTGGGTTCTCAGTTCTGTTCCATTGGTCTATGTCACTATTCTTGTGCCGGTACCATGCTCTTTTGGTTACTATAGCCTTGTAGTATATCTTGAAGTCTGGGAAATTAATGCCTCCTAATTTGTTCTTTTTGCTTAAGGATACTTAGGCTATACGGGGTCTTTTCTGGCTCCATACAAAGTGTAGAATTATTTTTTCAAGATTTGTGAAAAATGATGTTGATATTTTAATAGGGACTGCATTGAATCTGTAGGTCACTTTGGGTAGTATAGACATCTTAACAATGTTGTTTGTGCTGATCCATGAGCATGGTATGGTGTTCAAAAGAAGATAGACTATGAAAAAATGTTCAACATCTCTTATCATCAGGGAAGTACAAATCAAAACCACAACGAGATGTCACTTAACTCCAGTGAGACTGGCTTTTATCAAAAAGTCCCAAAACAACAAATGTTGGTGTGGATGTGGAAACAGGAACACTCATACACTGCTGGTGGGACTGCAAACTAGTACAACCTCTGAGGAAAGTAATATGCAGATATCTCAAAGAACTAAAAGCAAAATTACCATTTGATCCAGCAATCCTACTACTGGGCATCTACCCAAAGGAAAAAAAGACATTCTGTAATAAAGACATCTGCACCTGAATGTTTACAGCGGCACAATTCACAATTGCAAACATGTGGAAACAACCCAAGGCCCATCAAAACATGAGTGAGTTAATAAAATGTGGTATATGTATACCATGGAGATAAAAATGATGGTGATCTAGCACCTCTTGTATTATCCTGGATAGAGCTGGGGCCCATTCTACCAAGTGAAGTATCACAAGAATGGAAAAACAAGTACCACATGTACTCACCATCAAATTGGTACTAATTGATCAACACTTATGTCCACATATGGAAGTAATATTCATTGGGGATTGGGCAGGTGAGCTGCGGGAGGACAGGATGGGTAAATTCATACCTAACAGGTACAGTGAGCACAGTCTGGGATGGGCACGCTTGCAGTTCTGACTCAAGCGGCACAAGTGCAATACATGTAACCCAAATGTTTGTACTCGCGTAAACATTCTGAAATAAAAAAAAATTAAAGACCCTGATTTGTAACTGGTTAAAGAAATGAAACTTCATCTAAACGCTTGTAATGTTTTAAGTTAAGGAAGTCAGTTAATGAGAGATAAGCCACAGGCCATACACCCAGACTCAAGTGATTTGTTATGTTAATTGAGGACCTGCAGATTTGTCTTGCATAGCCATAGGCCTGTGGATGAGTTACAAAGGATATCTACAAGAAAGGAGCGGGGCATGATGAGGCATGTCTGACCTCCCTTCTCAGGGCCAGCAACTCAGTTTTAGGGCATTCCCTTGTCCAAGAGGCAGTCCATTCAGTCAGCTGGGGGGGAACTTGAGATTTTATTTTAGTTCACAACCAGGAAAGGCCTGGTGTCAAGTTAAGATCAGCTAGTCAAGACAGACCTTGGAGAACAACATTAAAGCCTGGATCTCACAAGTCAGAATGACCCAAACACAAGCCAGTCAGGGAAAGGAGCCTGCTAGGCACAAAAGCCAGCACAAAGGCAGAAGCCAGTTCAGTTCATTCAAGGCAAGAAAGAAGGCTGCGCTCATGAGTGAGGAGCAAGTGGTCCAGTGATCCAGCAGTCAGCAGGAGCTGTATTACAGGGCTTAAGTGGGGTAAGAAGTTGGAAGTTTATTCCAAGTGTGATGGGAAGCTAATGGGGAATTCTAAGGATGAGAGTAGCATGGTCCAATTTACATTTTAAACTTACTTTGCCGTGAGGAAAACGAACTGTAGGGGAGCAAAAGGGAAGCCAAGTGCCCCATCAGGAGGCTGCCACCATCTATTGCCATCAGACCGGGGAGGCTGGGGCCAGTAGAAACGGCCAAGCAGCCCTGGCCTTCAACCTCGCCCATCTCCAGGCTCCTGCTACCCCTTCCTCCTTTATCACACAGCATCAGTGCAGGCCACACTTCCTGTCTATCACCCACTCACCCAAAAGTTATCCACAGTCAGCACCACACCTCTGATCTCTGCATCTCCAGTGCCTAGCACTCAGCAGACACTATGCTTGAATAAACAAAGGACAACTCTTAAGGACATTTTCAACCTTGGAATTAATCTTCTGAAACAAATAAAAAGTCTAATTCCAATAAGAGTCTCCTGAAAAGCCTTCTTTGGATAAGCTTACACGAAGCAAACAACACAATTTAAACCAGAGCTGTGGTCTATTTCTCATACTTCTGCCCCTTACACAGGCAAACTTGATTCAGTAAAGAGGATGGTACTTACAGCTTAGTGCTTTATGACCTCCAAGGAGATGTTCACTATGCAAGCAAGCTTCAGGCTAACAGCTTACAAATATTTTTATTCCCAAGTTTCAAATATCTGAATTAAATTTGGTCTTTTGCAAAAAGAAAAAAAAAAAGGGTAATAAAAGAGAAACCACAAATCCACTGCACTTATGAAATCGCTTGCAAGCCCTTCTATGTCCTCGGGGGATTCTGTATTTAGAAGAGGACAACTCAGACACCGAGATATCAACATCACTGTGACCTGCCAGTCTCATCATCACGACTTCCTGTGATTCTTCTTCACTCTAAGAATATATAAGTCTCTCTTGCTCCTCAATATTTTCAGGGATTACCACTGAGTTTACCCGGAAAGTCTGGCTATACTTATTTGTATAATTGCAGAAAGTCACACTTCAAAAGAATAAACCTACAAGATTATATGGTGCATATTTCAACCTCTTTGGATTATTGCATGGTCAGTGTTGATCACAGTGAGGCCTTTATTTACTTACCTAAGTAATGTGTTGGATGAAATGACATAGGCTTACTAGTCGCTGAATAATATCCAATTGCTCTCTTAAATCGAATAACTTTGTCATCTGTTCTAGACTGAAATAAATGTAGGAAAACCTTTGTAAATTAGTATGCCACTGGTCATGTATATTAACATATTTTTTATAATTCAGCACATGAATAATAATCTGCAGTTTTTCAAGTTAGATAAGAATTTAGAATGACATTAAAACCTACAGGGAAAATCAAGAGATTATTACTGAAGAATCAAACCAAACATTAATTCTTTTAAAGCAACACAGTTAAAATAGCAGAATTCTAAAGTGGTAGTCAGGGCGCTGGGTTCTAGCTCTAGGACTTCTCTGACTTCCACTCTGCTCAGCCTCTGATCCTGCCCAGGAAGGTTTCACAAGCCACCTGCACCAAGTGGGACAGATGACAGTGGACAGACTGTGATATGCTTACCCAGGGTTTCAGCTCTCCAGAGACAGAACACAAGTCCCACAAAACCTCGCCTATTCTACTAACACTGACTTGTTTAAATGCCTTACTTCCCAAGAAAAAAAGAAGAAAATCCCTAAGCATCACCTCAAGGGAACAGACAAATCAGAGGTTCCTAATACCACCTGACCGATTTGATACAGTTCATTTTCTGAAAACTCTGAAATACAAATCCTATTAAGACAGAGAACTTAGGAGCAGCAGAGATTCTCAGTGACTGTCTACCTTAATCCTCTTTCTTCTGTTCAGGCTGGCAGTAAGGCTGGAAAAGCTAGGTGAAGTGGTTGAGCTCACCCACCTGGCAGGCAGCATGGCCAAGCAACCTCAGCCCCATAGCCAAGGGCTTCTTCCCAGGGGCCTGATAGGCCCAGCAAGAGCTCCCAGACCCATCCAGTCAGCTCACACCTCTCAAGCCCTTTTCTTCCAAACCTTGCCACACCACTATGCAAAGTCCTATCCTGTCAATCCTGTCAATCTATATTTTTTTTACCTGTGAATGCTGGAAAACATCTTTAGCTATGGCATCCAAGTCAGAGGTGTCCTGAATGTTGCGGACGTAGTCAGCAACGGCTTTGATCACTACGTCACAAGGTGGCAAGACCAGCTGGTGGGCCCGGACCTGAGAAAACAAATGCATGTGTCAACAGCGGGCAGTTAGCACCCAGAACCAGGCTAATCTGAATGTACAACCCAGAAATTCCAACACGGAGCTACCTTCTACAATCATATCATAGCCTATGAGATCCATTCGCAAGATCTTGGCCCTAAGATGCCCCAAAGTCTTTCATGTTCTGAAGCTCCAAAAACTGAGTTTTTCTTCCAGTTGATCAAATACAACTCAGCTGCTTAAACCATGTTAGGTTAAAAAAGCATCTGACAGCCTTTCGCTGCTTTTGAGAAGTCTGAGAACTGCTCATGACTAATGCCAAGCCCAGGGACCTGCATCATATAACAAGCGAAGTACACAGCAGTCCACGAAGAAGCCCTTGAGCCACCATCCTCTCCCTTTCTTTCAACACCAACAAATAGGAAAGCCTAGACTGTCATGATCTTTAGGTTAGAGCTCAGGACACCCTGAAACTACAGGCATAAATGCAGATACCAAGTTCCTGAGTCCACCTTAAAAGGCCAACTTCAGCTCTAAACTGGAGAAAAATGGTATTGCCTGTTGTGGCGCATGTTTGATGAAAGAATGCCAGAGATTGTGAAATAAAATGTTAGAAATATCTCATTATCCAAAAACAGTTGATACCAGAAAAAGTAATCGGACTGAAAAAGAGGGTAAAAACATCTAATAAGGGCTTTGTGGTAGCCAGAACAATGGCCTTCCAAAGCTGTCCATGTTCTACTCCCTAGAACCTGTGAATATGCTGCATATGTGGCAAGATGGAACTAGGGTTGCCAGTAAGCTGAGCTTGAAATAAAAATACTGCCCCAGATTATTCAGATGTGTGCAATGTAATTATAGGGTCCTCTAAACACGGAGAAAAGAAGCAGACGACTCGGTGCAGAGCGATGCAGGACAAGGTCTTGACAGCCATTGCTGGCTCTGCTGGTGGAGGCTTTTGGGCAGCTGCCAGAGGCTGGACAGGGGCAGGGAGCATCCTCCCCAGGGCCTCCAGAGGGACCAGCCCTGGTTGCACAGTGATTTTAGGCCACTGAGACCTATTTTGGACTTCTGGCCTCTAACACTAAGACAATAATGTGTTGTTTTCAGTAAAGGGGGAGGGAGGAGAGAGAGAGAGAGAGAGAAAGATTAGAAAAATTCAGTAAATGTAATGAAAGAAACCTCTGGAGCACATATATATTTACACTTTAAAGTTATTGTCATGCAAATTTCCAGATGCACAAGACTACATTAAATTTCCTGTTAAAAAAAGCAATTGTTTTTTCAAAACAAACAATCTTTTTTCCCTGTTTAAACAGTTGCTCTTTGTTTCCTAGAGAAGCACTCTCCCTTTGTTTTGGTTATTAGTATTTGGTGAATGTAAAATTGCATTTTCATGGCCTACTACTTGTGTGATGATGTGGACCATAAATGCCTTCCTAGACCCCTTTCCTTTTCTGAGAAAGTGGAAGCCACTGCCACACACACTCCAGAGTGAATGAGCATGTGGGAAAGCGCACTAAGACCAGTGCAGGTAGTACCTTCAAGGGGATGCTTTAATAATCCCACTGTAGGCAAGTAAAAGAGCCCCTGGGGCAGCCGTGGAGTGGAGACAAACAGAGACCCTGAGGTGTGCTACACTTAAGTCATTCTCAGGCTCCTGCTACAAAATAATCATTGGACATACATGGAAGGGACAGCCAGGTCTGAGGAGGGACCACTGTCTGGGACTCCAACCCTCCTCGTCTCTACATTAGTTTGGGGCAAGTAGACCACTCAAGTCTTGATGCTCTATGAGCCAATGACTACCTCATTATATATTGCGTGCAATATTTGAAATGATCATTTGAAGCATTTTTATACACAAAACAAATAAATAACAGTTAATATAGCAATAATAGAATTTACAGGATATAAAAATGGCCAAAATTTGAAAAGGGCTTTCCTGCAGGAGTAAGGAGCTCATGGGGGAGGGAGCATGGCCTCCTTTCTCCAGGTAGATGTGCAGCCCACAACAGTGGCTTACACCTGTGACAAAGGTGACTGGGCAACCCTGCTTAACTCCTATCCTGCTTCAAAGTAAAAATGACAGAATTTGCCGCTTTTGTTCCTATGGATATAGATAAGGAACGAATGTCTATAAATGAACAGATGCTATAATTAAACTGTTTCCTAAATAATTCTGAGTGGCTAAATAACGCCAAAGGTGTCACCTCTGGTTTAACACTGAAAACAGTGGCCCTTTACAATTTGCTGACTACACAGCCACCCTCCACCACCTGCTTCCCAGGCAGCTCCAAGCCTCTGTGACAATCGGCTTGCTTCCCTCCAGGCTGGTTCCTAATCTAGCCTTCTAAATCCAATTCAGGATGAGCTCTCTGACGTCTTACTTAATCCTTAAGGTCAGGACCTGGCCTGCGTCTGTTGCCCAAGTGCAGAAGAACTCGGAGGTGCCATCCTAAGGGCCTGGTCACAATAGCAAACCCCACCCCTACTTAAGAAAGCAGCTAGGTGACAAAAAGATCCAACACAAATCCAAAACCATGGGGACGTGTGGGAGGATTTTACTGTACGGGAGACATTTTAAATTGAAGAAAACAGCACATAAATTAACTTCTAATATGTATATGGTACTCTTATCATGTCAAAACATTTAACAAGTTTCAAAAGGATTTACCCTAGAATTCCTTTTAGTAGCAAGATTCCCTGGTGCATTTAAATAAAGATATATTTACAAACATCCAATCTCTCTCTATGTATGTTTATACATATATATACATACATATAGATTAAGGTATTTATCAATATACTTTAAACTAGGATAAAAACACTATGAGACTTGCTTAGCCACAAAAAGTGTCACCAGCTGTGCTGCTAAACCTTCCCCGAGATTCTAAAATAGCATGTGGTTCATCTCGTCACAGCTAACCACGCAGGGAGGGTTAAGTAATCTCTCCTTGTCTATTCATAAAACTTAAATTAATGCTCAAACCAAATAAGTGTTTGCTGCTTAGAGACAGGCTACCAAATATTGTCATGAAAATCCCATTTCCTCTTTTTTCTTTAATCAGTTTTTTTATTTTTGCCCCAAATCTTAACACTAGGAAAAACAAAAGACAAATAAATTGCAACATACCTAAAGTTGGAAACATATGTACTTTCTATCATCTCTAAGGATATAAAGTAAATTCTGTCTAATTAAAAAGCAAGTGTTTATTGACCAATTGCCTTTTCCATGGCACTTGGTAGTAATCTCACTAATTGTTAGATACTTACTTTACAAGTAAAGGAAAAAATTCAAGGCTAGAAAAGATCTCCAAAAGATTTAGCCCACCCCATGCCTCTAGGCAGGATCAAATAATAGATGGATACCATTTGGGTAGAAATTGATGATACTTGTTCTCCATACAAAAACATCTTCTGTGAAAAAATCTTTCAGCATCATCTTTCCCCCAATCTCCTAATCATTTCCTACTGAAAAATTTGTCCTGCAATATTCTAATCATCACTGACTGATGGGTGTAACATGGTAGGCCTTGCTGAATGTAGGATGCCATCAAACTTGACCCAGATGACCTTGCTACACAGGCCTCATCTCTCTGACATGTCACAATCGGTAAGTAATGGTCCCTTCTTTGTCATTCACAACAACCTCCCGTCTTTTGGCCACTCTTGACAACCTTTAATTTGTATTTTTTTTAAAAATACCCTCCAGGAGGCTGTAGTCCTGGAGCTGGGTTGGTGGCATGGGCGCCCAGCTGGCCACACTCCCAAGCCTGCTCCCTGAGCTGGCAGCACCAGCAGCACCAGCAGCACTTCTGCCACAGCCATGTGGTATGAGGCCTCAGCCCCATCTTTAAGCAGCTGGACACCTCCAGGGCTAACTTTTGGAACAAACAGTAAGTATTCTCACTGATGGATACACCGGTCCAGCGTTGGAGGTAGACAGGACCCAAAGATGACAGCAAGCAGAGGATGGCACTCACAATACAAGATTACAAGGAAGTCCATGGAAACCTTATCATGCACATCCTCAAAGAGCACTTTAACAGGAAGCCCTCACTGTAACCACTTATTGGTTACTTCAGACAGAAAAGATCTTTGATTCTTAAGAGCAAATGATTTCAGTGAATTATTTCAGCCATTCAAGGGGCACCTTAAGGAAGCTAAGAAACAACTACACTACAATAACATTTGAACCTCCACAGAAAACAATCTCTTCCTGGTTCCTGAAAGCAAAATAATAAATAATTTGGTCTCTGCTAAAGAAGTGTTTATTTATTCATAGTTTTCTAGCATTTCACTGCTTAAAATTCTGCAGTCTCATTCTTGGCTATATTTTTTAAATCAAACATTTTTCTACAGCTGTGAGTTCATTCAAATGAAGTCACCATGTTATATCTCAACTGTTAAATTAAACCCACTATGCCACAGTACTCAAAGGATTCAATTAGAATCTAAGCTTCTTTTTCACATAATATGTTGATTAAAAGCTCTTTTAAAACTTTCTAAAATGTATTGCCAGAAAGGATAATTTGACAGGGTCTTAACTTTCACATCATGGCACTAAAATGCTTCTGCCCACGAGTGACACGACAAGTCCCTCCCTTCCTTCCCAGTTTCTGCCTCACATATAGCTCATGAGGCGGAGGGCTGCATCCCACAGAGATGTGGGGGCAATCCAGACATGGGATTTTTGATACATCATGCATCAACATTTCAGTATGTACATGAAAACTGAAATTTTGTTTTAATCAGTCATTTCCTTCATGAGGTTAAGTCGTCACATCACATTTCATTTTTGTATATATCCTGCCCCAATTCTAAGTGTCTCAACACCCCATTCATACCATTTTTTGTTTGTTTTTTTTAAGACAAAGAAAATGAGCATTTTCCAAGCTAATAGGTGTTATATTTTTGTGTTCGACAGTACTTTTTCCTCTTTTAAGAATGGATATTCTCGTTCAAAAATTTTCTTCGCTTTGGTTCCTTTTTCCCTTAAATAACTGTTAGTATGAGCTTTTTCCTATGTAGAACACCTTACAACTGCGTACTCACAAGAAATGGAATCTATCATAACACTCAGTGCGCTCACTAAGGGAACAGGGACCATCGTGAATATCTATACTGCATTTTTAAGGAAAAAGAACTTCAGCATTATGTTGGCCACAAGACTGGGATGAACACATTTATGTACACCAGTTTCTTAACACAAAAAGTTAGGCCCCCTTACACAAAGAAACTATATAGCCAATTAAACTCCACTGGAGATGTGTGTGCACATATAATTTAATGTCAGGGCTTGAAGTCCAGAAAAAGGCATAAATAATAAAAGTTTTATTTATTCTTTAAATAATCTTCATCCTGTACATATCTCCTCATACAGAATATATGGTTTTTAGCCATTTGAGTCTTTTTCTTTATAGTGGAAGAAATTTGAAATCCTTCGACGTTCAGGAAAGTAAAGTCACAAACTGAGCCTCTGAAATAGTATATTCATTGTTGCTCACCAACAATGTGTATGTTGGGGGTTGGGAATGAGGTATGTGGAAGGTAACTTTAAAGGTGATAACAATTTATTATAAACTAGTTTTTCCCCAATCTGTATAAATGACTTAGAGATGTGACTTTAGTAAAAATATTTATAAAGTCTATTTTTAAATGTTGTCTAAAACTGATGTTAGAGTGGAGGAAGATGAATATATTTAGTTGTACTATATTTTACTTATTAATTTACAGTAAATGATGTGGTTTATGACTGAAAATGTTTTATTTATAAAAATGTTTAGAAAATATAACTTAATGTCAGAAATCCAGATACTTGAAAGAAGCTAAGTTAAAAATAAACATGCAATGTGTAAAAACAGATTTGTGTCTATTTTGTTTAAATAGTACTGTAGCTACATATCAATTCTCTTACTGTTAATTAGGTCCTTTTAAGTATGTCAAAGTTCTTTGGTATTTTATTTTGCTTTTGGGAATCCAAAAATGTGCTGTTATGAATTAGCTGATAGTATCCACATTTTCAAAAGCTTTATATGAAGTATTTGTACATTATAAGAAATTGCAGTACTACCATTTTGATTAGTCTGAACGCTTTTAAGGCACTGAAATAAATCTGAACTAAGTAAAAAAACGAGACCAAAAAGACCTTTTCTGATGCTGCCTTGGTTTGCAAACTTCACATAAATGTTAAATATCACATACATTTCTGCAAGAACCATGGCTGTTTCAATTTTTATCTTATCATCTAAAGATTACTCAATATTATGTTATTCACAAACAGGAATATGTACCACTTTTTAAAATCAATTACTGGGACAGCAATAAAAACAGTACAGAATCCCAAACCACAAACAGCACAGTCAGTCTCTGACTTCCAGATGCTAATCATCTGTGTCCATCTGGCTTGACCTGTAAAATCCACTCAATCGATATATCTCTGTGGGATTTATAAACTAATTAAATATACCATACAAAACTATGATTAAATACTTTGAGGCTATTCGTGCCACTGCTCCCAAAGTGTCTCTTAGCTGCTCATTTAAATCCAAGTACACAGAAACACAAGTTTCACATGACATCATTGCTAAAGGAGAAGAATTGGACCCACTTCATTACTGTTCGGAAACAGCAAAGTGCAAAGATTATAAACACTCTGCTCTGGCAATTTCGGGGAATAAAGTGAAAGCTGGATTCAGTCAATATTCACTCATGAGGGCCAGGTGAGGTGGCTTACACTCTGAATCCCAGCACTTTGGGAGCCGAGGAGGGAAGACTGCTTGAGGTCAGTAGTTCAAGACCAACCTGAGCAACATAGCAAGACTCCGTCACTACAAAAAAAAATAGAGAAATTAGCTGGGCATGGTGGCATGCGCCTATAGTCCCAGCTACTTGGAAGGCTGAGGCTGGAAGATCGCTTGAGCCCAGGAGTTTGAGGTTACAGTGAGCCACTGCACTCTAGCCCAGACAACAGAGAGAGACCCTGTCTCAAAGAAAAAAAAAAAAAAATTCACTCATGAGGGAGTCATCTACCAGAAAACAGGAATGAAGAGCAACTCTCCAAGTTTCCTGACTTAAAGAAATCCATATTCTTCTTGGTGACAAAATGTTGGCCTAGTTTCCGTGAGAGCCCTGAGAGGACACAGGTCTGAGGTGCTAGAGGGAGAAATGCTTCCTCCATCCGCAGCAGCAGTGGATGGCGCTAAGTGTGGTCGCCAAGAACCTGTCACCGCTGTAGTCCTCAGCTCCAGCAATCTGTGTTTTAATAATCCCTCCAAGCTACTTCATCACCAAATGTACCCTGCAAGTCCAAGATTTTCTACTGAAACAGTCAAGAGAAAGGAAACATTTAAACATTGTAATTGTTATGCATCATGAATGGTCATGCCTTCAAAATTCTTGAAAAGTTATTATACACATCAGTATTTTGTATACATTTGCCTAAATAAAGCTATGAAAAGGCTGCGAGAATACAATTAATCACAAATAACTGGCTGAGTGTGATCCTAGCTCCACAGATGGAAACTGCTATGCAGATTACTGAAATAGTCAAAGGATTTAAACTGAACAAAGAAAAGTTCTTCATCCCATTTTGCAGGCTTTAGAGGCTAGGGTGAAAAGGCAAGTGGCCCGGGGGTGGCCTCAGTTGCACCAGAGCCTGGGCTCCATCCCACAACAATAGGATTTCTTTATGAAGAAGTGCTATCAGTCCAAGGAAGAAACTGTGGTGTACTATGGCCACTTTCCTCTCTTGGGGGAAGGGCTGTAATTTGTTATAATAGTTGTGAGTGTTATGTGCCTAGGTACCACTCCAAGTATGTATTACTTCATTTAACCCTTACAACAACTCTATGAGTAGTCACCATTAACATCTCCGTCTTACAGATGAGCTTACTAAGTACTTGCCAGAGCCAACTAGGTGAGCAGCTGAGTGGATTCTCCACACTAAAAAGACCACTCCACTGTGGTATTTTTACCTTCCATTCTAAATTACACCCTTTTTAAGTGTTGAAATGTACTTTTTAATGAAAGATAGTATATGATGAATTCCTTTTTCTTAATATTCTTATTTAGAAAAATTAAGAGTTGGAAACACAATGGTAGTCTTCTCAACTTTTTTTTTTTTAAACAGATTCATGAAATTCAAACCACTGCTGTAGATGAAGAGAGCCACTAAAAGATTCTAAACAGGGGAATTATGAGATCAGGCCTAAGTGTAGACTGATCATGTTAGCCATGTGGAAGATGGTTAGGAAAAAAGACCATTGAAGAGGGAAGGGACATGGCTCCCACACCAATCCAAGAGAGCAGTGACCAAGGCAGAGGTCAGGAGAGGGAGCGGTGGTGATTCAGGTAATGTCAGAACAGATGCAGGGATGGGAAAGAATCGGAGATGACTCCTAATTTCTACCTTGGATGACTGACAAGGACAATGGCATCACTAGCTGGGAAATACAGTACAGGAGGATAAACCAATCTAGAGAAGATAATGAAATATTTAAATTAGAAATGTCAAATTGGTGTGCAGGTGGAACATCCAAGTGGCAATAACTGTGTGGACAGTTCAGGAAAGGGCTCTAGAGTAATACATTTGATGGTAGCTGAGACTTCAGCATGGATCTGCCAGAAGAGTGAGTTGCATTGAGGTGCAGATGGGACCTGTAGGAAGCAACAGAGAAGAAGAAAAAGAAGGAATGCAGACACTGATGCATGCAAAGGCACGCAGGAGTTCCCCAGTGAGGACAGGAAGATGAGGCTGAAAATCATTCATGAGATCAGATAATGGAGGCATCAGTGGTCTTGACAAAAGCAATCCCACGACAGCGAGATCCAAGTAAGGAAGGGTCAAGCTGATGGGGCATGATGGGGTCTACCCTCGGAAGATACATGGTGAGAAGGGGAAGAGAGAAGACAGGAGTCGAGAACACGGCAGAGACCTGGCCGTATTTACAAACCGAGGGCTGAGAGCCAAGAGAAAGGAAGAGATTCTACAGGAGCCAGGGGGCCTGCCAGGACAACATCCCACAGAGGCCCCACAAGATGTGTTCAAAATGACAAAGGCTCAAGAATGCCAGGAATACTCTAGTGTCAGGCTAGGAAAAAGGATGTAAAAATGGAAAAATAAATGTGTACTTGGGGAAAGAGAAGTTGAGGAAGACCATGCTCAAAGGTATCAATATTCTGGCATAAAGAATCTACTAAGAGAAAGCAGTATAAAACTGAGTGGAGGCCAGGAAGAGAGTGATAAGTGCTTTAGGTCACCATGAAGGAGCATAAAATGATGCTGCCAATAGGGAGGGCCTACCTGCAGTCAGACGCCAGCATTTTTCAAATCAGTTTTACTCAGATATCTTACATGCAGTAAAATCCATCAATTTTAAGCACACAATGCAAGGAGTCTGACAAATGCATATATTAGTATAATCACCATTACAATCAAGAAAACATTGCATCCCCATCACTCCAGAGAGTCCCAGTGCTCCCCTTCCAGCCCCAGCCCCAGGCAACTTCCAGCCCCAGCCCCAGGTCTGCTGTCTATCATTATAGTTCTGCCTTTTCTAGAGTTTTATATAAATATGATCAGATATATTTCCTTTGAGCTTTTGGATGCATACGTATTGCAAAGATCAGTAATGTGTTACCTTCACTGCTATCTCCCACTTGAAAGACATAATAGGTTGTTTCCAGGTTGAGGTTATAATGAATAAAGCTGCTAAGAACATTCACATACAAGGCTGTGTGTGAACATGATCTTCCATTGTCAGATGTGGGCACCAGATGTCAGGTCCCCATATTCTCTGGTTCTTGGTTCCCAGTACCAAAGAAGGGTTACTGGTACTGAGTCGACAGAGCAAATGAGCAGACCAAAACAATGTAAGCAAGCAAAGTGTGAAAGTTTATTAAAGCATAGTACATTCCAGAGAAGGAATGGGTCAACCCCTGAAAGTGGAAGACACCCTGAGTTTAATTAGATTTCTCCTTTTATGTTGATTCCTTAATTTTATGTTAAGTGTGTGTGGGGGGGGGTGGAATATTCATGGTTTTTCTTGGAAAAAGGTGGAGAATTCCTGGAACTTGGAACCCTCCCTATTTTTAACCTTCTAAGGCAATTTCCAGGGATTGCCATGGTATTTGTAAACTGTCATGGCACTGGTGGGTGTGATTTTTACTGTTAATGAGGGTAGGTCACTGCAGGATACTGTCACTTTACTTGTACGCATGCTCCAGAAACCCTCATTTGTGGCCTTGATCATATCTCTACTTTGTGGCCTTTCCAATTCTTTCTGGTTGGTCAGTCCTTGGGGAGCCTTTGACACATCATCTATTCCTTCTTGGAAGCTCCCCTTCTGGTCAATTTGTTCCTCCTAGTAGACAAGGCATCTCCTACTGTCATCTATTTCTCAACAGAAACCCCTGAACAAAGCATCTGTTCCCCTTCCTCCTTGTGCCAACCTAACTCCACCTCATAAAGACCTAGAAGTGAGATTGCTGGGTTATATGGTAGATAGTAAGTTTAACTATAACTGTTTTCAAAGTGACTGTTTAGGATTCTGCATTCCACAGCAACACAGAGAACTGCAGGTGCTCAACATCGTTCCCAGAACTTGGCATTGTCAAGGGCAGAGGCCCTTGGGATGCCCTTTGCCTTTGATAACACTGGGGGTAGAATCTAGCAGTGACAGGAGAAAGGAGGGATATTCAAGTTTAAGACATGAAATGGAGCCATTCTAAAGACAAGACCCAGCATATGACTCTGGGACAGAGGCTGCAGTGGTGTAGATGGGAAGATCACTGGGATTAAGGAAGACTAAAGACAATGAAACTCAGCTGTCTAGTGGGTGACCTAAAACACAGTGAAGTCTAAGGACTGTGGAAGGTAGGAATGGGGACAAGATGGCAAAAAGTGACTGAGTGGGCAGAACAGCCATGAGCAGCACAAACCGGTATACTGAGATGGCTCAAATCCCAGAGAGCTATCAAAGGACACCATCAAGAAAGAGAAAAGACAATCCACGATGAGATGAAAATGTGTAAATCATCTAATAAGAGAATTGCATCTAGAATATATTTTAACTCAGTGATGAAAAGACAACCCCATTTTTAAAATGGGAAAAAGACTTGAATAGATATCCAAAATTGATATAGAAATGACTAATAAGTACAGGAAAAGATGCTCAACATCATTAGTCATCAGAGAAATGCAAATAAAAACCAAAAGGAAAAACCTCATTACACCCAGTAGGATGGCTAAACTAAAGTGAAAGACAATAACAAGTGTTGGCAAGGATGTGGAGAAATCAGAACACTCACACATTGCTGGGGGAAATGAAAACTGTGCAGCTGCTGTGAAAAGCAGTTTGGTGGTTCCTCAAAACACTAAACACAGACTTACAATATGACCCAGAAATTTCACTCTTAGGTACATACCCAGGAGAAATGAAAACATGTTCACACAAAAACTTATACAGAAATGTTCGGGGCAGCATTATTTATAATTGCCAAAAGGTGGAAACAACCCAAATATTTACCAACTGAAGAAGGGATAAACAAAACATGATATATCCGTACAATGGGATATTACTCAGTAATAAAAAAGAATTAAATAATGACACATGGTACAACATAATGCTTGAAAGCATTATGCTCAGGGAAAGAAGGCAGACATAAAGAACACACACTATATGATTCTATTTATAAGAAATGTCCAGAATAGGCAATCCATAAAGATAGAAATGATACTAGTGGTTTCCAGGGGGTTGGGGAGGGGAAAAGTGGGGAGTGATTGCTAATACACACACGATTTCTTTCTGGGATGACAAAGATTTCTAAAATTTGATACTAATGATTAACTAAGATCCCTTCTTCAGCTCTGTAAATGCCAAAAACCACTGAACTGTATACTTTAAAGTGGTGGATCTTATGGTACATGACTTACATATATCAATAAAGCTGTTTTTCTAAAAGCGGGGAGAGAATCACTCCAGAAGTGGCAGCAGAAGCCTGCACAACGTGTCCACCCTGTGACTGGAGAGGAAGGGACTCCACTGCAGAAGGTGGCAGAAACACTGCCTGGAGGAGACAAGCCTCAGTGAGCATGAAGACGGCTTGTACCAGGAGTCAGAGGGAGATGGGAGAGGGGCCAGAGTCTCAAAGACACAGCAAAAAGGGTCAGGGAGAGAAACTGACCCTGGACAAGGCCTGTGAGCAAGAGACTTAAGAAAACAAGACAGTGGACACATCCAAAACTAGTAGTGCGGGCAAGCCTTCTGGTTCTGACCAAGAACTAGTCTTGGAAGGAACATGCCTGCAAGTACTAAATCTGGTATCAGATTTGGCTGGGTGGAGGGTCCCAGGCAAAATCTCTTAAAAAGGGTGACGCTCTCCACATGGAGAGCTGCCCTGGAACCCTTGGTATGCAGTCAGAGTGTGACAATAGCTTCCGTTTCATCTGCCTGGAGCAGAGGGGACGACACTGGACTAGGATTGCGGAGCAGCGGTAAGAGCGTCATTTCACTAAAGGGTTGCCATGACATTCAGAGTAAGGTGAGTGTTCTGAGCAGGAAATGATGGAGAGGCCTGGTTAGGAACAAAGCTGAGATTATGGATTCACGGGGTGGGAAGTAAGCTAGAAAACGTTTACGCACTTACTTTTAAGACTAATATTATGCTGCTTATTTAAAATAAAACTAGAACTTTCCAGGTCTAAGCACAGAAAGCAAAAAATACTACCACAGAGCTTCCCTTTGTTTGCTTTACTCCTGGTCTCTCTCCCAGAGGCATCAGAAGTGTCAGCACTACCAACACTGTATCTTTCAGATCCCATTCAGACTGTGTGTACCTTTCCCTTGCTGGCCTCTGTTCCTGCTCCTGCTGGCAGGGCTGTCCCTTCCAGGTCACTGAGGAAGAATTCTGTTTGGCAGTCCCACTCACTCCATGGGAGGAGCCAAACCGAAAGCAATCCTGTAACAGTAAGGAACACAAACCTCCTCCTACAACTGTGTCCCTCGCTTCCCAGCAACGTGAATGGAGACCCAATCGTAACGTGTAAAAAAAACCCCCCCAAAAAACAGAAGACAGGTGTGGTGGTACACATCTGTAGTTTCAGCTACTCAGGAGGCTAAGGCAAGAGGACAGCTTGAGCCTGCCAAGTTCGCAGTTGTAGCGCGCCATGACTGTGACTCAATAGCTACCGCACTCCAACTTGGGCAACAGAGTGAGACACTGTCTCTAAACAAAATTACAAATGTTTAAAAAGATAAAAAAACTATTCTTGAGTTCCAACAGATTCCAGCATATTCCTAAGAACCTCAAGCTTCCTACTTTTATTTTAAAACAAACAGGGAACTGAGAAATAAGCTCTAATTGAAAGATATAAACAAGAGAAAATCTTTTGAGTTCGGTCTTGCATTTAAAATTATTTCACTCAACAACTCCACATATAAATTAAAAATGAGCAAAGACCACATTTCTTGCTAAAGTAACTTTTGTTTCCACATTATGTATTTCTGTACTGACTGAACTTTTTCATATTATTTTTATAATCAGAAAAAAGATATGTTTTTAAAAATATAGGCCTGTAGTTAAAACAGTAAAAATGGAAAAGAAAAATGAAAACTACAAAGATTAACTAACAAGATCAGAAGGTTTAGTCAAACTACCTCATCTTGTCTGTCCCTATTTTTCCCCATATTTAGGATATGTAGAAAAATAGAATAGAAAAATATTTAATCTATTTGCCTTGCAGGCTCCTAACATTATTTCTTCTGGAGCCCAAGAAGTACTTAGATTTTAGGATGTTATTCTTATCTCTTACTAACTATAGAATGACTTATTGGGAAGAAAATATTAGGTTAACTTCAATTAACACTAATATGTAAACAGGAATTACTTCTTTGGAAGCCTCATAGAGTCAAAACTATCCTCTCCAGCTATGATAAAAAAGGTGAAACTCAGAAATAAGTGAAGTTCATCTTTCTATTTATAAGTTATATACAACTTAATTTAAAAAAGGATTTCAGAAAGATAATGCCATCTGATTGCCAACCTGTAGCTCCAATAAGGTTACACGGTATATTTAAAACACAATAAAACCTCAAAGTGCCTGAAATGATGCAACTCTTCTCTGAGAGAAGCTGCCCCATGTACTGCATGAGACCCATGGGCTCCTCTAGCCACAGCCACACAGACAGGCACCAGGCCCAGCGGTCACCAGGACACAGGCTGGCTCAGCCCTAGGCAGTAGCTGCAGAAGCCACCCAGGTGTCCCATCTGGGAAGCCCAAGAGAAAATGAATGGTCAAGTCTGTCTTGTTTCAAAGGGCTCTGAGCTAGGCTGGCCCTCGGTGGGGTCTGCTGTGCATCTCAAACCTGGGGGTGGCAGTCCCCAGAATGGGAAGGCCAGATGATGGCCCCATGGTGTACCCTCCACTCCTGGAGATCCTGGTGCCCACCCTCCTTGCTACTTTCTCAGAAACAGACTCAACTGCCATATCCTTTCCTTAGAGGACACTTTAGTATTACTCAATGACTTTTGGCTGAAGAAAATAAGACACAAAAAATATAAAGTTAAAAGATACTCTTGGGTAAAATTCGAGGTAAATTTAAAACAAGGTTTTCCTGATATAGCCTGATAGACTGCCCTTGGTATAGAGCCGCCTCAGGGAAGGATAATGCTGCTCAAGGAAGATGACTAAAAATACGTGAATCAGAATGGTAAGGTTATAAATGCTAAAAGATACTTAAATCAAAAAGGAAGAAACGCCAGGGCTAGGAGTTGGAGGGTGCTTCTTAGAAGATGCTGAAGAAAGCAAGAGTGCTTTGAGAAAAGCAGTGTTAGAGGGTCACACAGAGACGAGGGAGTTCTAGGGACAAGAAGGCAGCCAGGCCTAGGACACCAACAGATGCAGCCGGGTCGGGTCGACAAGCACCTCTGGAGGAGGCTCACCACAAGGAGGGAGGGCTTTTATAAAAAGAGTGGGAACAGTGGTATACAGAGAATAAAACAGAGACTTGGCCTAACTAGAAAGTAGAACTGCTGGCAAGGGAAAGTCCAAATAAAATCTGCAAGATAGGGCCGTCCCAGACATGGAGGGCAGAATGGGCTCAGTGGCTAAAAATACTCAGGGTCACAAACAATCAAAAGGGATGGAAACACAAAACATATGAAACTGAATATGAAGTTTAGGAACACAAAAACCATTAAAATGAATACAATGACCTGTAACTAATTATCCAACTTAAATTATATAAGTTATTATATCCAAATATGAGGTCAGTAGAATGTAGAACACCCAGGTTAAGAAAAACCTTCTATAAAGCACTCTAGAAACCCAAGATTCAAGAAAACCAGAGGCAACAAGAAATTACATTTAAAAAAAAAATGAAAGCCAGCAAATACCTATAAAACATTTTTAAAAATTAAAACAAATCATTTTGTCCACTCCAAATAAAAAATCCCATAACTGATAAGGACACAAAATCATGAAACAATTTTAAAAACCCGAGAAGCACATTTTTAAAAAGGGCTCACTTAGCATGTGTCTAGGGCCAAAACCACCACAGCCTCATGGCCCCTCTGCTGAGGGTATGCATCAGCTATGCTGCGCACCTACCAGCTCACTAATCCTCATGGCTGCGCAGAGTGCCCGGAGGGCTCCCTGGGCACAGGAAGCAAGTATGCACCATCACCCAAAGGGGCTACAAGCAGAGGTCAGGCCTGTGACCTGAAGCCCAGGCTCTGCTGGCTCCGCTCTCTAAGTACCAGGATGCCTGAGGCCTTCTGTTTCTCATATACAACGCTCTGCCACACCTAAACAACTAATGGAGCACAACAGCTCAGTGTAACATAGGTTGTTGGGGGGGCAAGACAGGTTGGGGTGGGTGGATGTCCTCTTCAGAAGGCAAATAGGCAACCCACCCACTTTTCATTATTGTGAATACAATAACGGATCTTCATAATTTTAACACTGAGTCCAAAAACGCATTGAAAGGATGTTCAATTTATGTTGCTTATTAAGTACATGATCCCTTTTAAAAATACTTCCATCAGAAAAACCTCAAATAAGCAAGGCTTTCTTCATTGTATAGAAGGTATTCCAGGAGTATATTTCAGCTATTCCAGGTAAGTGAAATATTTCCCTAAGTTTCTACAACCAATAGAACAGAATGACTTACCAAAAGCAAAGTAAGGTAAACACAGCCTCAGGCTTGCCCCAGCCCCTTCTGTCTCAAGACTCTGCCAGGCTCCCTGCTCTGCAGGACCTGGGCATGGGTGGGGATGGAAGCTGTGCTCTAGCCCAGCCTCCTGGGCCTCTCAGACTACAGTGTGGGACCTCAACAGCCAGGTCCCTGGAGGAATACATAACTCTATTTCTTTCTTTCATTACAGAGTTAACTGCATCTTAGAAGCTACCTCCCCACTCACCCTTGACCCCATCCTAGAGTTTTACATGTTACCTGAAATGGCTTCCCATTTTCCTGAACACAAATGAAATATTCTTTACTTCTAAATCTAATAAATTTGATGTCCACCTAACTAGCAGTTCTTAATGTTTTGTTTGTTTGTTTGAGACAGAGTCACACTCTGTCAGCCCAGGCAGAATGCAGTGGCGTCATAGTCATCGTAGCTCACTGTAACCTCAAACTCTTGGGCTCAAGCGATCCTCCTGCCTCAGCCTCCTGAGTAGCTGGGACTACAGGCCTGCACTGCCACACCTGACTAATTTTTCTATTTTTAGTAGAGATGGGGTCTTTTGCTCAGGCTGGTCTCAAACTCCTGAGCTCAAACAATCCTCCCTCCTCGGCCTCCCAGAGTGCTAGGATTATAGGCGTGAGCCACTGTGCCCAACTAGCAGCTCTTAATGTTGACACTGAAGTATGAAAAAGCTTAAAACTTGACTAGCACCTTACTTCCTATTTCCTTTTCACAATTTTAGGTTCTAAATATATCTAACATTGCATTCATAACCTAGTAATAGGCATGATCTACTGATTAATGAGACAGCACAAAATAGAATTTGGTTCCCTTCCTACCTTTCTTCTTTGCAAATATTATCCAATGATATGATTGTCTCAGCTGTTTTCCTCTGTGCTTCCTAGCCCCAAGGCAGACACGCTATTCTTTCAGCATAACCAGAGCTGTGGACAGTGAGGGATGACTTCATGGTTTCTAACTGATACACTTGGCTGGATGACAGTTGAGAGAGTTAAAAACTCACAGTGAATGGATGTGATGCATGTAGTAAAGTGGGTAAAGGCACAAGTTTAAAAGATGAGTCTAAGAATGCTATTTATATACAAATCAAAAAAAAAAATTCACAGTATTGCCAACATATTAAGGATTTTGAATCACATAAACTATGGACTACTATTTGCAACCAATCTGGGTAAGAGTATGACCCCAGCTACTGAGGAAGCTGAGGCAGGAGGATGGCTTGAGCCCAGGAGTTTGAGGTTCAGTGAGCTATGATGATCCCACTGAGGTTCAGTGAGCTATGATGATCCCACTCTTGCCCTAGCAAGAGAGTGAGAGCCGGTCTCAATAAATAAATAAATAAATAAATAAATCTGTGGTATTTTCCGATTTTCATCAGATGGTAAAAAGATGAAACTTTCTCATGTTCTTTATTATTTCCTTTTTAAACACAGCATAATGGACAAACAGCTGTTAAGGATATATGATTTTGTATCCTCAATTTCAAGCCTTCTTAGCCCATTCCTTTTATCACATTATATTTGCAATATTTTGCCTAAGTCAAATTTATTATTGTTCACAGAGGGCTGGTTATTATATAAATTTATTATCTAATCAATTCAAAGTATCTCTTAACATGGAATATCATAATCTTTTTTTTTTTTTTTTTTGAGACACAGTCTCACTCTGTTACCCGGGCTAGAGTGGCACCAGCCTAGCTCACAGCAACCTCAAACTCCTGGGCTCAAGCGATCCTTCTGCCTCAGCCTCCTGAGTAGCTGGGACTACAGGCACATGCCACCATGCCCGGCTAATTTTTTACTATATGTTTTTAGTTGGCCAATTAATTTCTTTCTATTTTTGGTAGAGACGAGGTCTCACTCTTGCTCAGGCTGGTTTTGAACTCCTGACCTTGAGGGATCCGCCGGCCTCTCCCAGAGTGCTAGTATTACAGGCATGAGCCACCACACCCGGCAAATACCATAATCTTAATCCTGTCAACATTTCTACTTAATAAAAAAACATGAAGAATATTTGAGAAAATAAAACTCTAAGAATATTATGGAGATATTCAATAACTCTCCACATTTTCAAAAGATGCAATTAGTTTTATAACTGGAAAAAAAAGACTAAAATGGCAGACAAAATATATGCAATTCTGCACATGAATAATGATCCTGGGGAAAAAATAAACACATGCAATTTCCGCCCATCTAAATTAAGATGACTGAAATGGTGCTGCCTATAGAAAATGTGTATAAAGGGTCAAAACATAAAAGTGTCCAACAAATACAATTTCTGAACTCATTTCAAAGCCAGGTGTGCTTGCATTTCAGAAAAATACTTTTGGAATGATTCTCCATTTTATGCCATATGATACTCAGCTAATTTCAAAATACATACAGTAACAATGCATAAAACTTCACGGGATCTCAATTTTTAAAAAAATAACACTATACATGACATTTGGACGAGAACTGGAAAAATATGAATATAGTCTTTTTATTAAATGATATTAGGGAATTTTTATTAATTTAGTTGATGTAGTAAGAAGATTAAGTAAGACAATGTCCTTATTTTTAGGTGGTGGTGAAGTGAGCTGAAGTTTTCATGGGTACAGTGTTATATCTGTACCTTATTTCCAAATAGTTTGTGTCAAAAACAAAACAAAACAAAACACAGAGATAGACACAGACTTTTACGGCAAAATGTTGACAATGTTAAACTAAGATGGTGGATATATGGATAAACATTTTCTATTCTTTCAACATTTTATAGACTCAAAATTTTTCTTATCAATCAAAAAGTTAGGGAAAACATACATGTAATGTTACTGATCCATCAATAGATTAAGTTGGTTTTCCAGTAATTCTTTCAACAGCTCCTCACTTAACCCTATAACACATGCAGCAAGGCTAGTTCAACTCAGACATACGCATATGGCCTGACACCCTTAGAGTTTCTCAATCCTGCTCTTTGAAACGAAATAATAAATAAATCTTCTAAGAAACAAGCCTTCATTTGTGTCTAACTTATAAAAGCATAACACTTAACAGATCTAACAAACATAGGCGCAGTGCTCTGAAGAACACTGAACAATCAGCTGAAGAACAGCTGATTACAGACTGCACTCCCCAAACTGCATTTCAGTTGTGACGTCACCAGGAGCCTAGGATCTAGGTTACAGATCTCGTCACTTCATTTGTGAAAACACACACGGGAGGGACTCTATGGCCAAACAAGTAATTTCTAACAGGAGGAGAAAAAGTAACTTTTGAATACAAGTTAAAAACAGCCCATAGCAAGAACTGTTAGAGAGAAAATGATGACATTTACAGCACACCAGTAAGAGATAAAAAAGAAAAGGGATTTTAAACAGCAAGGAACAAAATGAAAGAAGCAGGAAAGGAATTCTACTTGAATCCTGTTCAATTATCACCAAAGTTAAGTGTAAATTAAAATATAGGAAGAAAAACTCCAAATTGAAAAAACTAGCCACCAATTAAAACAGTTTATGGAGTGAGGGTAATTATGACACAATTCAGAATTTCACAGGAAAGTGTGTCTTCAGAAACCATTCAATTCAACCTTTGTCCTTTACTGTAAGGAAGCTAGTCCCAGAGCAGGAAGTAGATACAAAATCTAAGTAAGTCTCTGTCTTCCCAGTTCCCCAAGTCACAAAAGGCACTTATAACTGACAAATGATAATTACAATCTCAGGAGTTACTAACAAGTCCAAGCTGAAGTCTCTGACTGGCTCATACCAATCTCACTCATTACTACTGTGCTCACACCAAACACGGAAGACTTCCCACTGCAGAAAGTCAGAGTTAAGTGCCTCTTCCCTCATATTCATTACTCTCAGAACAGCAAGGAAATACAAAGTGAGAAAGCTAAGAAAACACATCAAGTGCTATTAAAATATTACAAATGGACCATTTCTATAATAATTTGGATCTTTCCCATTATCCAAAAGGCATTAAAGCCTAAATTAGACAATTTTATAATTGTAGAAAATCAGTAAATTAAGAAATTAATCAACTATGTTAAAAGATGTTGATCTAAGTGACAGTGACTGCATTTCCTATTAAAAATATTTAAGTAAGAAAATTAAAACATAAAAATTTCAGCTCAAAGATTTCTATCTAGATATAGCGCATGAAGAATTCCTCAAGGAGAATTTTCAAGGACGTTTATAAATTTACCTACATACAGGGAAGGAATGATGGCTGGTTATTTTTTGTTGTTGTTCTTTTTTTAATTTCAGCATATTATGGGGGTACAAATGTTAACGTTACGTATATTGCCCATGCCCCCCATCCCCCCTCGAGTCAGAACTTTAAGCGTGACCATCTCCCAAACATTGTACATCTCACTCATTATGTTTGTATATACCCATCCCCTCCTCCCCCCTCCCACCTGCCCGACACCCGATAAATGTTATTCCTGTATGTCCACTTAGGTGTTGGTCCGTTAATACCAATTTGCTGGTGAGTACATAGAACAGAGAACCCAGATATAAAACCATCCTCATATAGCCAACTAATCTTCGACAAAGCAAACATACACTGGGAAAAAGAATCATTATTCAATAAATGGTGCTGGGAAAACTGGATAACCACATGTAGAAGACTGAAACAGGACCCACACCTTTCACCTCTCACAAAAATCAACTCACGCTGGGTAACAGACTTGAACCTTAGGTGTAAAACTATTAGCATTCTAGAGGAAAACGTTGGAAATACTCTTCTAGACATTGGCCTAGGCAAAGAATTTATGAAGAAGACCCCAAAGGCAATCACAGCTGCAACAGAAATAAATAAATGGGACCTGATCAAATTAAAAAGCTTCTGCACAGCCAAAGAAACTGTCAAGAGAGCAAACAGACAACCTACAGAATGGGAGAAAATTTTCGCAAGCTACACATCCGACAAAGGGCTGATAACTAGAATTTATTTAGAACTCAGGAAAATCAGCAAGGAAAAATCAAACAACCCTATCAAAAAGTGGGCAAAGGACATGAACAGAAATTTTTCAAAAGAAGGCTGGTTGTTTTTTAAGGCAGTGCAGATCCTGAAATTAGGTGAAAACATGATACTGCTAACTTTGTAGCATGTTTCCTTCTACAATAAAGATCTAATTTATATTATTAAAGTAAGCAAAATCAACGGCTGATTATTACAAATGGTGGAAATGAAGTGAAATTGGTACCTTTAGTGAGGCTAGTGGATGTTCTGGACCAAGTAAACTCCAATGAAAGGAAGCCAGATCTTCATCAGGTAGAATGTGATTTCCTAGAATATAAACATGAGTAACACAAAAGCAATCATCGTAAGTGACACAGGGAAACTTAAAAAAATCACTGAATCTTGTCATCTGTAGATTACCTTTGTTTGTTGAGATACTACATAAAACTTCCAAATAGAAATTGAGAATATTTCTTCATCTTTTTTAACATAAAGCAACAAAGAGGCAGGCTCCTTGCAGCTGCCTTAAGAATGGTATGAATTTCTAACATGGTCCCAACAGCAATCAAACTAAAGACTGCATTCAACCTAAGCAACTTCCCAGCACAGTATTAAAAATAAACACCAGTTTGCAAAAGGTCAGTCTAATGATGTCAGGATGTTAAATACCAACTAAATTCAAGTTTTCATTTGTCCATGAAATGCCTGTGGTTCAAAATTATGTGAACTAGGTATAAGAGCTAAATGTATCTGCACAATTATAAAATCTTTCTTAGCAAGATTAAATGATAATGACTGCTCATTGTAACATGAATCAACACCCTCCTCCCATAATTTCCATTACCACCCACAAACATATGTGACAATCCACATCCTACAATAATACTCATGAGTGCCATTAAGCTGTCCATCCTATCAACCAGTGAAGTGTCACAGTCTACAAATAAAACATGTTCAATTGAGAAACTACATTTTGGGGGGAAATACTCTACTTTTAGGACAGTGCTTGCATGCCTGATATACCTGATCTTCAGTGTGTTAGATATCTCAATGTGATTTAAAAGCAGTAATTTCCCAAGTAACTGTGATTTTCATAACATGATTTAATCACCCTCACATTAAGATAGCAGATTAATGAATTAGCTCCTAAAGAAAGCAAAAAAGGTGAAATCACTTGCAACACTGCTATATCATTATACAGATTAAGCTTCCCTAATCCAAAATGCTGCAAAATCTGAAACTTTCTGAGCACTAACATGATGCCACAAATGGAAGATTCCACACCTGGGTTCATGTGATGAATTGCAGTCAAAACTTTGTTTCATGCACAAAATTATTAAAAGTATTTTGTAAAATTACCTTCAGGCTATGCATATAAAGTATATAATATGAAAGAAACATAAATGAATTTCTTACTTAGATTGGGTTTTATGCTCAAGATATCTCATTACATATACGCAATATTCCAAAATCCAAAAAAATTCAAATCCAAAATAATTCTGATCACAAACATTTCAGATAAGGAATACCGAACCTGTATTCCAAACATATATAATGCAACAGTATTGAACTACCATGATGTCCAGATGAACAAACCTAAGCCGTAAATGTCTAGGTTTACTGTGCTTTGTCTTCTTGTTAATGAATTGCATAGAATTTTACTGTGAAATATGAAGTGTCTGAGATTTTTCCTGAAGCTTCAATTTTTAATTTAATTTAATTTTTTGAGACAGAATCTCGCTCTGTAGAGTGAGTGGTGTCATGATAGCTCACTGCAATCTCAAACTCCTAGGCTCAAGCAATCCTGCCTCAGCCTCCCTAGTAGCTAGGACTACAGGTGCACACCATGACATCTGGCTGATTTTTTCTATTTTTGGTAGAGACGGGGTCTCACTCTTGCTCAGGCTGGTCTTGAACTCCTGAGCTCAAGCGATCCTCCCTGCCTCAGCCTCCCAGAGTGCTAAGATTACACGCATGAGCCACTGCGCCCGGCCATGAAGCTTCAATTTAAAAAAATATTAAGTAAACTCCAACATCCCGTAATAGTCTCTATGGAAATTTGGGTCAAATACTTAAATGAATATTCCATCCAACTTTCCTAAAACAAAATAACTCGTATAGCTATACTTTCTATTACAGAAGGGGAAAGAAAAATCAGCTTTCTCATTTGGGGACATGGAAACTTACATAAAATCCAAAATAAAAAAGCTTACCCAATTAGGAACTTACCTATAACCTCCTTAAACTTTTAAAAGAGTATTCTAAACCCTAAATTAAATCAGCAAACTATTACTATTGATTTTGTTTTTCATTTATTTCAAAATTTCACAAACTAATTAGCTAGAAAAGTATGAGTTGCCATTATCTCCCAAGAAATATATTCAATGTTTCTTAAAGAAGATAAACAAATATTCTTCCACATTTCAAATGAGCTAAGGCATCTATATTCTAAGAGCATGTGATTTTCACATTCATTGAAAGTCAATTAATATGCCAAGTCCTTCTACACTAACATTTAAGCAAATATGGAACTTTCCAAATAATGTGCCACCCACACACTCACTTTTAACATCAGAGGAAATATCCTTTTATAATATTTGAAAATACACTTAGAAGGTAAGTTTTAATCTTCCAAATTCCAAAAGTCACAAAAGTTCCCTAATGGACTGTATTTGGCATAAGATCCAAATGAGCAAAGACAACTTATGAAATGAGAATTTTGTTGAGTGCTTGTTTATATAATAAAACTTTAAATGCTATTACAAAATACTATATAAAAAATTATGACTCCCTCACTATAATTTCTACTTGTGTAAAAATTATTTCAGAATGTTTATAAAAATTTTTGATAACTAAAAGTTTCTAAAAAGGACCCACAACATAGTTCCTTTTACACAAGACTGGACTGGATCGCTAACCTCTATAAAATACAAACTTTGAGCAAACTGAGAGCAATGGATACCACACAGCTTTGAAAAAGGGCCTGATGTGTCCAAAACAGCCCCAAAAATCCGATCAGAACTGTTGATTCTAATCACACAGGAATGCTTCACTCCAAAACATATTTACTTATATTTGGACACAATTCTTACAAACTCTCAGCAAATTAGAACTGTATATTAAAATAACTGGAGATACCCACACTGAAAGCATAAGAAAGGGTAGTTGACAAAAGAGAAAAGAAAGAAAATAACTATACAATGCAAACATTAGTGACAGAAGAATGTATTACCTCTTGAAAAAGAAATTATTATATAAAATTATAGTTTAAAACAAGATATTGTCTTTCTAGGTATTCAACATAAGAAATTCTTCCCAGGGAATTTTTAAAGACATTTATACATTTACTTAAAATTCAGATATTCAAACAAGGTAAGTTAGTTTATTTCTGTTGTTTTTCTTTTAAAGTAGAGAGTGCCTTGAAAGTAAGGAGAAAACATAAAAGTGCTAACTCCATAACATATTTTCTTTTACTGTAAACATAATTTATGCCAAAGGTTTAAATGCCTAATTTTCATAGTGAGCATCTGTTAACATCTGTGACTGAGAAATGTTATTTTTCCAAAACTTAAAGTGAGTTTATTCACAAAATTAGTTTTTCAGTCTGGACAGAAGTGTACATAAACAAACACTTAAGAACAAAAGCAGTCCATTATCAGCTATACCAAAAAATAATACAAAGTAAGGAAAGCTAAGGAAGAGCCCATTTCGTGGTTTCTTTTAAATTTAAGATATACATCCAAAACGTTCAAGCACTGAAATATTTAAAAGATCAATATACTCGTAGTATGGTAACTCCCTTATAAAATAAAAGTTTTCATTCACACTGTTCCACCTACCTAACAGAGCAGCAAAAATAGGAAAACGATTTGGATTCAGGTCCAGTTGCTTGGCAACTTCATGCATCAGATATTGGCTTGTTGTGAGACTTTTCCCGTTCCGGCTCAGTTTTAGGGCATGGGCACTGAAGTAGTAGGGGATGTTGCACAGTGCATAATCAGAGTCATATGCAACCAAGCCATGGAAACCGTTCTCTCTGCAGAAACCAATCACTTCTTGATGGTGATCCTCAATGCTCTGTGCAACCTAGCAAATGAGAAGAAAACTTCATCGAATGTAGGGTAACGCTGGTGCAGCATGCTCAATAAGCAGACATGTTTGTATAGAAGTAAAAAAATTACATTTATGAAAACCATCCAAGAAAGCAAAACGGTCAAAAAAAGTGCCCAAATAAAGTGTACAGTACATTGTTCCAATAAATCTCTGTGGGAAATCAGATTTAAATCATTTCCTGTCAGTAACTCATGCTACCTAGACTGTAAGTAAATTTTCAATTCTTGTCAAATTCAAAGATCACCCTGCTTGAAAACACACAAAACACACACAGGCCCACTCCTGTGACAGTATTCTGAAGGATGGTGGGGGGCACAGAAGAGGAAAATAAAGAGGTGGGACGGAGGGAGACAGAGAGAAGCCACCCCATCCTCAGTGAAACCAAAACAATTTCTTCAAAGTAGATCAAATATGTCAAATAGGTGAACTAATCGGAAGGACTTCTTAAAAACTAAAAACCAAGTATGCTCCCTCACCTCTGTGTCTCCTAGTTCGTACACTCCTAAGGCATTCAGCATACGGGGACAAAATAAGGATGCACGCACTCACCCTAAAAATAACTACTACGTGCTTCTTCTGTGTGCCAAACACAATGTCAGAACTACCATTTGGACTAGGTCTAAATCAACTGATGAAAAATATAAGCCAAAATTCCTTTACTTCTACTGAATCCTCACTATGGAACATTAATACCACCTCAGACTTATACGACATATGAAGGAGAAGGCAGAGCAACACCTCTGAGAAGTGGAAAGTCCTCTGGACTCTCTCTAGTCCTAAAAATATACCAGAAAGACCTGGAAAAAAAATGTTCTTCTATTATAAATGATTTAAAGTCCAAGACTATCAAATCTCCTGTTTTCCATACTCATTCATCCAACTAAAATTCAGGCAGGTTTTTTTTTATTTCTACAATGGATAAAGTGGTTTAGTGAATAGAACTTTAAACTAAATCAGGTGATTCAGTTAACAATGAAAAATTAACTCGCCACAGAGCCTTAGAGGAGAAAAACATATGCCCTTAACCTTAAATTTCTAAAACTACTATCCAGTATGTGGCTATGTTGAATGAAAATTGAAATTAAATTAAATTTAAAATTCAGTTCAAGCATACAGTGGTCACAAGTGACCAACAGCTAACATGCTAATTGGACAGCATAAATATAGAACATTCCCACTAGCTCAGGAAATTCTCTTAGACATCACTATAGAGCTAACCTCATTTCTCACTGGCTTTCATAATAAAAGTGGTTACCAAATTTTGTTGGAAAGTTAACTATAGTGAAATCTCACTTATAGGCCTTTTAAAGATGCATATTTAAAGGAAAAATAACTTTCTGAATTCTCTTGGTAAATATTTCAATAAAAATTTTTATTTTATATATAAAAAATCCAATTAGTTAAACAATGTTCTATTTCTTAGAATTAGAATAAGAGAATGCTGTTTTATCTCTAAATCTAAAAACACTGTACACCAGCTAAAATAGAATAGTTAAAAAAAAATTCTAAAAAAAAGGCTGGCTTCATCCTCTCATTTCTACAAATAGTAATCTCTAAGTCCAAGTTCTTTACCTCAAATCATTTTATTACATAGAACTTTATATTTACAGTGATGTTTTAAAGTATTTTTAAATCACTAGAAATTACTGGCTGTTTTCCAGACACCCTTAATAGTAAGTTCTGTATACTCTATTAAGAGACCTAAAATGAAAGGCGACAGTGAGTCACCACTCCCTTCTCTCCTAACCCCTCCAAGGAGAGTTCTAGAAAAGGTTCCAGCATGACTGCTTGTTCATAAGATCCTTCTGTCTTGTAGATGAGGTGGGGCCAATTAAAATGGAGACCCAGAGCAGGTCAGAGTCCCGCCCCGCCCCGCCCACCTACAAGATTACAGAGTCAGGGACACCCAGGGATCACTCTCTGCCAGTCCCTGAGCAATGAGCATCATAGGGTGGGGAAGAGTGCCTGGGTGTGAGAAGGGGCTGCTGTCCAGGTGTAGGAGAAAAGCCACCTCACAAGGAGATGGCCCTGACCCAGTCCTCCAAGGAGATTGTCCTTGGGGTGGGGGGTATAAAGGCTCAGAAATGAGTGTGTTCCTAGCACAGCCAGCATATTGACCCTGGGATCAAGGGCAAAAGGGGGAGATGATGAAGTCTGAGAGTAGCGGGGATCAAGTCTAATCTGGCAGCTTTCAAATAATGCTGTTAGTGTTGTAAAACAGTAGGCAATATATTTCAAGAGCTTGTAAAACGTTCATATTCTTTGACCCAGTAACCTCACTCCAGGAAATAGAGCCTAAGAAACCAATTCACCAAATAAAAAACATTAGAAGCATAAAAAGGATCATAGTAGACTTCTATGGGGAAAAAATAAACATTATTGAGACAGGCAGATAAAGTAACTACACCACTGTACTGTGGAGAAACTTGGGAAAAGCTTGTGATAAAATATTAAACAAAATTATTTTGGAATACAGTATCATGTATATACAGCCATGTAAAACTGTAGAAAGACTGGAAAGAAAAAAAGCAAAAACCAAAACAGTTGTATCAGGGTGGTAGAAGTATGCTTTAAAAATCCTTTTGTAAAAGAAAGAATCCAATAAAAAGCTGAAGAAGTACTATTTTAAACCATTCCCGCACTCTGGTCATCTCTGCTACAGTACTTCTTTTTACATGTTTCTCTCTCTAGAGGACAAGGGATGTAGCTCACGCATTTCTGTATCAAGGGTCTAGCTTAGTGCCTGGCACCCAGTAGGCACTAAAAGAATTAAAAACTATTCCATTTAGGGGCCATTTTGTGGGTCCCCAAAGATCCCTTAAATTATCTATAAAGACTAATATGATATAGTGTATCCAGTAAAGGCTAACACCCAGCAAAGGTAGTGTGTGAAGTTCTTCACAATCACCTTCCTCCTCCACCCCTAACAATTCCCTTTCACTCAGAACATTTGATTTCAGATTGGCATTAAAAAGCAAAGTGAATGAACTATTAATAATTCACTACAACTCTAATTTGCAAATGATTAACAATACCTTAATCCTTCCCAAAAGCACACACAGCATTTAACAAACATTTGACTGCTAAAATGAATGTCTTGAAAGAAAAGATAGAGGAACCACATCTATGAACACAATTTCACGCCTGCAGCAAAGGTGGGAGCCCTCCCACCCTGGCCTAAACTCATCTTTTCCATCTCAAGTCTCCAGAGTAACTGCTGTGGGGGGGGGGGGCGGTGGCGGAAAAAGTCTAGACTCTTGCTCTGTCCAGACACTCAACCTGGAGGGACAATCTGCCAACTACTGATATGAAATCACAGGGATCTTTAAGGTTCCTTCAACTTCTAAAATTCTAGTATTCTACCCCACATTAAAACTAATTATGCCTTTATCTGAGGATGCCCAGCATGGTGTTAAAAACCCCCAGTAACAAAGAGGTTATCCTTTCTTCAATGGGTGAATAATGGCAGTGTGGTTCAGCAGTTATTCAATGGGTGAGGGGAGAGATCTACCAAAGAAGACCACAAAAAAGAAGAACCCTGAGAGGGAGTTAAAAGCCAATTGCCTAGGGGTAATGGGTACAAGATAACTCCATTCATTTATCAAAACTCATACAATTGTAAATCACACAGAATGAACTTTAATGTATGCAAATTAAAAAACAAATCAACCAGGATGTCAGGGGATGCCAGGATAGAATGCAGACTGACAAATGTATTTAACTGTATCATAAAATGTATGAAATAACCTCACAGAAATGGGTTGGAGAGAATGAACTTCTTGAGTAACTTGGGAAAACTACTCTACTTGCTGTGTCTGCCCAACCCTGGTCTAGGTTGATAATTCTGAAATTACTTTGCACAAACCCTAGGGTTGAAGCAAATGGCACATGAGCCAGGTTCTCACCGTCAGAAAGAAGCTACAAATAATTACACAAAGGGAGAAGGCTAGAATGAACCTTGTGGTGCTGGATTAGCCATGAGACATCAGTGAGAACAGGCGTTCAGGTGAAAATACACACAGACAGGTAGGTGCAGAAATGACGGAAGATCTGGTGTTCACATGGATTAGTACACACATTTCTCCTTGTCACAGGGACCCCTAGCAGCAGCAGCATACAGGTGCCCAGACCTGGGTTTCTAATCATCCTTCCCTATGACAAGGAACCAGGGCTGCTCCTTGGAGAGACAGCTGATGTTGAAGCACGGAAACACAAGACACCTCTGAAGCATTTTGTAGGGCCAGAATGCAAGGCAGTACCCCCAAAACAAAAGGATGGCCTGTGACACAGGGGCCACCAACTCAAAAGAGCTCCCAAGGCTAGAGCTGGGGCAATGTAAGCAATGAGATAAATAGCACAGTACTGGATACAACCCCAAATGAATTGATTATAACCCTACAAAATGAGGACGAGAGACCATACTGATGTAGATAAATGATTAAATGAATGAAGGGGAGAAAAGGGACAAATTTTCCCCACAGAAGAATAAAAGATTCACGTACAATCCTTCCCCAAACAGGTGAAGTTTAACCACTTCCCCCTTGAATGTGGGCTAGACTCAATGACTATTTCCAAAGGATGAAGATGTTATACATAAGTAATGGTAAAAATGGTCACTACAGAGCAAACACCTACAGAGAGGCCCTCACACAATGGATCAAGGTCAGAGTCACCCAGTGCTAAGCCAAGTTGATGTCATGTGCCATGTAGGGTGCTAAGAAGCACCACAGAGTCCTGGGCTATCCTTTCCTGTAATGCGCAGATCAGAGGACAAAATATCTAATCAGTACTGCTCACAACTGCCAAGATCAGGAAAGTAGAGGAGCTGGTCCAGACCAGAAGGGATGGAAGAGGAGAGGGGTCCTGGATGAGGTCCCAGAACAGAAAAGGACACTGGTGGGAAAACAGATGAAATCCAAATGAAGTCCCTAAAGTAGTTAACAGTTTTCTACCAATGCTAATTTCTTAGTTTAGATCACTGTACTAGCTAGTAGGAAGTTAATACCCCTGGAAGCTGACTGAAGGATATTTGGGAACTCTCTGTACTATCTGTGCAACTTTTGTATAAAATTAAAATTATTCCAAATAAAAAGTTTATTTAGAAAAAAGTCAATATTCTACAAGACACAAGACATCAGCTGAAAGACTACTTCAAAACACTTTATTAGATGAACAAAGTATTACAGTAACAGGCAGTAACCTGAAAAACGAACCCTTGCCTAAACAGCAGAGTTTCAAAAAGCCTATTATATGAAAACAGAACTCTTCCCACAGACAGTCCACTTGAGAGAAACAAGAAAGCCTTCAAAGTATGGAATTTGATTACCTATAAATGTATAAATGAATGAATGCAGTCAAACAACTAAGAATATTTATGAGACTCAATGAACAATCCCTTGAGATTTAAGTCAAGGAAAACCTGGTAAAAATCTGGTGGAGAATTTGACAGGGATGAAAAGATGATATGATGCAAGATTTGACTGGGGAAAGGAAAAAGACTGTGGGTTGTGTCAAAATAACATAAGAGGCAGTTATTTAACTGGAAATAAAAATTAAGTACTAAGCTTAAGCTTTGGGGATTCAGTGTCTGACAGATTTGAGCTGCTCTTTTTTTCTGTTGTTCTGAAGGCCTTTCATTCCCTTTTGTCCTTCTACTGTGCTAAGAGACTCTCTCAACTTGATCTGTTTCTCCTCTTTCCTGGCCTTCCAACACTTGGCTCAGACTGGGCATAATACAATTTATATTTCTAGTTCTTAATGTTAATTTTAGAAGGGAGTTTAAACTATTAAATACAATGTTGAGAAGATGATTTCATTTTGAACTCCCCTAAAGTATAAAACAACTTAAAAAATTATGCCCTGAAAACTTACTTACATAACGGGGTAAAATCACCCACCAGCAGTAAATCACACTTTGAATTATGAGCTGCCTCATTACTGAAAATCCCAAGCTAGTAACCACTGAGACTATCTGCCATTTTAAAAGCACCAGGCCTTGATTAAGTTTTGCCATGGCTACCATTACCACCATATCAGAATGCAAGTGTAAAAAGAAGGAAGAGAAACTCTGAAACTCCTTCTGTATCCAACCCCGAGGAGCATTCTAACTTCAGCTCCTGTCAAGTGATGAGGGAGCTGGTGTCTAACACAACACCCCAGCCTGGGACACGCCAGCATGGGAATCATGAAACTTCTCAGCCTCTTCCTTCCTACCTACCCCCTCCCCAAGAAATACGGTAGGTGTAGCTAGTGTGGAAAAGTTTAAAGCAGCAAAATGTCCCATTTTGCGTCCTAAGAAACCACTTTGTACTTAGTTTAAGACGGTAACTTTATGCTACTACAAATTTACCACAAATTCCTAGGTAAATCTTATCTCAATGGTTTTAAGTTTCATCATTAAAAAGGCAGATATATCAAAATTCAGTATTTTTACAAGAAATAATAACTAAAAACTTCTCAAACTTACTTAGCAAGTATTTATTAATTATGTATTAATTCTGAAAAGCAGTTATGGGGACAACCCTACAAGAATGAAAACTTAACACTGTTACTCAACTCCTAATTTCCAGTGAAGAAACACTTCTACAATGAGGTTTTGTGTCTCTGGCACCAGAGTAGGGGGTGAACTTCATTGCCTGCTTTAATATTTCTGTACTTCCATTTCTTCATCTGCAAAAATAGTATTCCTCTATCTCATAGAGTAGCTGTGATGATTTAACATACTACATGTAAACAGATCAGAGTCATTAACAAATATTAAGCACTTGGCAAATGTCCACTACTACTTATTTTTCAGTAAGCTATGTGAAAAAGATTTCTTTTCACTTTTCATACAAGGGCCTGAAACACTATGAGTTGTCATAAATGACACTAAGAAAAATATCATGTGTGGCTTTTCTTCAGAATAATTTTATACCAGCTCAGGGAATAATGTGACATATCCTCCAGCCAGCTATCTGATTTAGAAGATATAAGTCAACCTGAACATAATAGGATACAGTCAACCTAAATTCTTCTGTCAAAAAACAAACAACAACAACAACAACAAAATAGGCTTTGACTTTTACCCAACTGAACTCTATCTAGTCAATAGGTGGGTAAATTTTACTCTGAGGCTTCTGTTTCCTACTCTAGTTCAACTGAAGAATGAGAAGATAAAAGTCAACTCCAATTTGGTGGCAGACTTTTGATATTTACTTTAAAGGGCAATTTAAGCATTATAACATATACTAGCAATGTCTCTAAAAAGAAATCTCTCCTCCTTAAGAAACCTCATTGCTGAATAAACTTCTCTATCTCATTTACTCTATAAAAATTGGGTGCAGTGGTCTTAAAAGCAAGCTAAAAAATTTCTTTTGAAATTAGGGAGTGGCACATGAAAAGATGCTCAACTTCCCTTGTCATTAGAGACATATAAATCAAAACCACAAAAAGATACTGTACCACCTCACATCCATTAGAATGGCTACTATCAAAACAAAAAACAAAAACCAAAAAAACCCAGAAAATAACAAGTGTTGTCAGTGACGTGGAGAAAATAGAACCCTTGTGAATTGCTAGTGGGAATGTAAAATGGTGCAGCCTCCGTAGAAAATAGTATGGTGGTTCCTCAAAAATTAAACCTAGAATTACCACCCTATGATCTAGCAATTCCACTTCTGAGTTGAAAAAAATGAACTCAAAAGAGATACTGGTACACTCATGTTCACTGCAGCATAATGGCCAAAGGGTAGAAGCAATCCAAGCATCCATCCACAGATGAACTGATAAACAAAATGTGGTCTGTTTACAATGGAATATTATTTAACCTTAAAAAGGAAGGAGATTCTGACATATGTTACAACATGAAGACACTGAGTTAAGTAAGTCAGACATAAAAGGACAAATACTATATGATCTCGTTATATTATACGAGGTACCTAACGTAGTCAAATTCAGAGACAAAAAGTAGAATGGTGGTACCAGAGGATGGGAAGAGGAGAGAACAGGGAGTTACATTTAATGAGACAGAGTTTCAGTTGAGGATGTTGAAAAAGTTCTGGGGATAGATGATGGCTGTCCAACAGTGTGAATGTACTTAATGCCACTGAGCTATACACTTCAAAATGGTTGAGATGATAAATTTTGTGATTTTATGTTATGTATAGTTTACCACAATTAAAAATAATAATAACAATAATAAAAAGAAGGGTTTCACCCTGTCTCCCTGTCTTCTCAGAAGGTCTCGGTGAGTGGTTCCAAAATTTAACTTCCTAGTTGTCAAAAGATAGAAGTTTTATTTTTCCTTTGGACAACAACAATTAGCATGTATGCAATAGATTGTATCTGGCTATATCAAAAGGTATGATTTCTTTTTTTCTCTGCAATCTCTTTAGCAGATTGCCTGTGACATGATCTAAGTCTGGTTCAATGCCTATTTGGTAATACAGGTTAATATCCCTTATCTGAAACACTTGGAACCAGATGTGTTTTGGATTTTGGATTTTTTCAGATTTTGGAATATTTGTGTTATACTTACTAATTGAGCATTCCAAATGCAAAAATATGAAATCCAGAATGCTCCAATGAGTATTTCCTTTGGGCATCATGCCAGCAAAAAGTTTCAGATTTTGGAGCATTTCAGATTTAGGATTTCTGGATTTTGTATATAGATGATCAACCTGTACAATTGTTGTCTTTCCTTTCTAAAGAAATAATAATAAAGGAGTGAATGTCATAACAGGAATGCAAACTAAACTTATAAACTTTAAAAACAAAAAAATAAAATGAAAAAAAGAAACACCCACATTATTTGTGTTTAGAATCTATTTAGCCTGCTATGCCAATCTCCTAATGACACAGCTAAATCCTAATAATATTATTCTTGCTCAAATTTCACTCCAAAATATAAAACATCAAAATTTAATTTTCAGAATTTAGGAAAAAGAACCTCAGATTGAGGCCGGGCACAGTGGCTCACGCCTGTAATCCTAGCACTCTGTGAGGCCAAGGCAGGTAGATCGTTTGAGCTCAGGAGTTTGAGACCAGCCTGAGCAAGAGCGAGACC
>VBSM01001163.1:3601385-3611696 GCA_008086735.1 Cheirogaleus medius | reverse complement strand
AAAAAAAAAAAAAAAAAAAAAAATCTCAGATTGATACCATTTATTTCAAAATAGTGACACTTGCAAACTCCTTATATGTCCAGAATACTGAAAATCTCATCCATGTAGTCTAGCGATCCCCTCCAACAGTCTGGGCTGACTTGTTATTGCTGTTCATACATGTGTTCTAGCTAAGAAGATCAACAATGTACTCCAACCTGTGAAAAGTCAACACTTCAACAATAAACTCTTCAGTATACTTTCCTACGCTAACTGGTAAAATGCCAACAACATGGTAAATTCATTCTTTTCAAAAAAGTTAATTTATTCCAGAGACAACTGAGAAATGCCAAATGACTGGGGCATGAAAGTATTATGTTTCTAAATCACAGATTCTAAACTACCATAATGTAGATTTATCATCCCCTTTGCAGTTACAGATAGATGTCAAGTTAACTCTACACTGTCCCTAAGATGGCTAGAAACAATGTGTGAGAGAGCCAGGTATAACAAGAGAAACAATGGCTAATTTCCCTAAGCAGTCACCTCTTTTATGCCCTCAACACATCTCCTAAGAAGCATAAAAAGCTTATTCAAAGATAAAACCTCTGCAACAGGTGGCCAACCTGAGACCAGAGATCTTTGGAATTAACTCCATGTGGACTTGAAAACTCCAACTTCTGACCACCTCTATGCTATCATATTGCCTTGCATGAGGGTAGTAATTGGTGAGTTATTATATCTGTTTACCAAATATTTTTTGAACACGTAATACATGTCAGGTATTGTTCTAAGAGCTGGAAAATAGGCATTCATGGCACTTACTTTCTAGAGAAAACATAAAAATAGGTAAAAATGAAATAAATGATGAACTATATGGAGACATTTGAAGAATTTAAGAATATTTTCATCTGAACTCTGATTTTTATGTCTTTTCATTTAGAAAATATTGCCTATAAATTATTGGAAAATAGTCCAATTTTTCAAATGATAAAATATCTCTTACTACATGGTATTTGACATTCATTCCTATGGTGGACTGCTTATTAAGGTTGGAATGTGTAGTATGTGTCAGTTTCTTCCCATTAGTATAAATTTCAGAAAACTATTAAAAAACGAAGAGCAACATGAGTCTAAAGATTTGTTAGAGATTGGATGTATATATGTGTGTATTTTAATTTAGAAAATTAAGTTTTATTTTTGATTATTTCTCTTCCTGGTATATTTAGATATCTATATTTCAGACATTTATATGGCTCCAACCTTAGAATTCTTCAATTTGTTCTTATCAGGATTTTCTTGCCTTGGCACTACTGATACTTTGGGCCAGATAAGTCCTTGCTGTGAGGGCTGTTTTGTAGAATTGTAGAATGTTTGGCAGCATCCCTGGCCTCCACTCTATAGATGCTGACAGTTAACACCGCCCCCCCCACACACTCCCACACCCACCCCCCCTGCAGCCGTGACAAACAAAAATGCACCCCATGCTACCAAAAGTCTCAACTGTCAACTCCAGTTAAGAACCACTCACAGGTCTTCACTGAGTAAATATATTGTTCTATGGTATCAAAGAAACTTCCAAACATTAACCCAGAAAAAGGATTTAAATGAACCTCCCCAACCCCCAACTGTAAGCTCCCTAAAGGTTTCCTTCCTTTCCTCTTCTGTTCATTCCTTTAGGCCTGGGCAGTAACAGGTGATCAAATGTTTGCTGACAGGAGAATTAATCACCATTGGGAAGCAATCAGAAAAGAGAGTATAAGAAATTTTGGGCCGGGCACAGTGGCTCATGCCTGTAATCTTAGCACTTTGGGAGGCCAAGACGGAAGGATGGCTTGAACCCAGGAGTTTGAGGTTGCACGGAGCGATGATGACACCACTGCACTATAGCTCAGGCAACAGAGTGAGACCCTGTCTCAAAAGGAAACGGGAGGGGAGGGGAGGGGAGAAATTTGAGAATTGGGGGCAACAAAACAAGTAAGTAAGTAATCTTCAGTAATCACCATCGGTCCAGATGTTGAAAGAAAATAATCGAATTTGTCTGGCTATACATTAATAATAGAACACAGCAAATATTTTGTAAAGAGCTGAATGCCTACACTAAAAATATAGGAGATACAAGAAGAGTAAAATACAGTCCCTGGCCTTGAGCAGTTTACAGTTTGATGGGGGAGGCAAGTATGCCATAGGCTATAAATACAATAGACTACTAGAAGTCCAATGCAAACATACATGATGTTGTATGTATGTGTTTCTGGTCCACCTTTTCAAATATCAGAAGAGACTCCATGAAGAAAGGCTGCATTTGAGATAGGCTTTGAAGAATAAGTAAAATTGTGACAAGCAAAAGTGGGGTAGTATAGTAGTTAGACAAGAGGGAATGATATAAGCAAAAGTTGGATATTTCTTGAGGAAATAGTGAGCAGCTGGGTTGGGAACATTTAAAATGACAGTAGAAGAATTGTGAGACATGAAGCCTGGTGGAATGGGTTCAGATAGCAGGAGAGTTTGGACTTAATGGTTTTGTTCAAGTCTGAGCAGCAGAGTGACCTCCCTTAAGATGTGTCAGACTATTCTGCCAAGGGAGTGCAAGATGATGAGCTCCACTGGGGAGCCTGGCAGATCCAGAGGCCATTCTGGATGTTGCCCACAGTAAAAGAAAAGTGTGAACTATTTACCAGTAGTATAGGTCTTGCATTCTATTTTTGTTGTTGTTGTTGTTGTTATTGTATTTTATTCTATGTCATTTTCAAATGGTGGTAAACATCCAATAATATGGTTTCAAAACCCACCAACAGGTTTGCAAAGCATTTGTTAGACCTTGGGGTAAACTTCATGAATTTGAATGCTAGGAGTATGAGAAATAAGAGCATGATGGTCAGTGAGAGACTGTTAAGCTAGAATTGGCCTTATGTATAATTATTCTGGGGACTGGCAGGATGGGACGTTGGAATGGCAAGCATCATTCTGGAGTGGTAGGGCGTGTCACTCTGAAGTGAGTGATCACAAGGTTCAAGACAGGCCTAAAAGTGAAACCAGAACAGGATGGGGGAAGAGAAATGGTGGAATGCAAGAGGAGAAGGAAGAGCAGATCAGCAAGGGCCACAGTGCGGGAGTGGCATGGGGCAAAAAGGGTACAGCATGAAAAAGTGTTAAAGATGGGGTCACTATTTTCACTAATTATAGTGTCCAAGCTCTGGGGCAGCTAAAGTGATGTTAGAAATTCACTCCAGTTGAAGAATCAGGAGATCAGTTTATGGGGATAAGAATAGTCAGTGTGCATGTTGATGGGACATGCTATAAACAATATGTAAGTATGTAAAACCAGGTGCTGAACTCTTTGAGGACAGTGAGGCTGTGCCTTGGAAACTGTCAGATGTTGAATAAACATGTGGCTAGTATTAATGTCAAAAAAGGTAATACTGAAGACTATACAGAGTATATATAATGCACAGCATATTATAGAGAAAGTCAAGAGGATTGTGGCATATAGAGAAAGTCTTATTTCAGTAACCTCAGGAAACTTTGATAACTGAAAAAGATTCAAGGAGGCAGACAGGACTTGATAGGCAGATAGGCTTTGGTAGGTCTAACTTTAAACTTAAAAAAAGGAAAGATTTAGAAAAGGATAATAATTGTTCATAAAGATCAGTGCTCAAATTACAAACTGGTGGCATCAAGAGCTGTAGCTACCCTAGAGACCTGTATTGCTTGGCTTGGTATTTTTAAAATAGCATAATTTCAAATAAAATCTGGGTTTCTGGCTATCTAGAAAAATCTGAATGTCTGGCAACGTTGACTCTATAGTTCTGCATGACTTTTAAAATGTGCATACCCTTGGATCTTATGTAGAGGTTGGATAAATTAAGGAACACTATGTAGGCATTAAAAAGAATTAGAACTATTAGTACAGACAACGTAAGAGTTTTACATAAAAAAAGCAAATTGCTGAATAATGTAAAGTGATCACATTAATGTTAAAAATTAGAACTATACTGCAATAATATATATTATATAAATTATGATATGAAATATATGGCCTGCACAGCCACTATGGAAAACAGTGTGGTGATTCCTCAAAGAAGTTAAACACAGAATTACCATATAACCCAGCAATTCCACTTCTAGTTTATACCCCAAAGAAATAAAAGTAGGAACTTGAACAAATATTTGTATACCATGTTCATAGAAACATTATACACAATAGTCAAAAAGTAGAAGCCAAGTGTCCATCAATGGATGAATGGACAAACAAAATGTGGTATATACATACAATGAAATATTATTTAGCCTTAAAAAGAAAAGTAATTCTGATATAAGCTATAATATGGATGAATCTTGAAGACATTATGCTAAGTGAATTAAACTAGTCACAAAACTGGTACACTTGGAAAAGTACATGATGACTGGTGTGAGTTACAATATGGTCAATTTTAAACCTTAGGTACTTTCTGGTCAATTAAAGGTCCTTAAGAATAAGATACACTGGCCAGGCATGGTGGCTCACACCTGTAATCCTTGCACTCTGGGAGGCCAAGGCGGGTGGATCGTTTGAACTCAGGAGTTCGAGACCAGCCTGGGCAAGAGCGAGACCCTGTCTCTACTAAAAAATACAAAGAAATTAGCTGGACAACTAAAAATATATATAGAAAAAATTAGCCGGGCATGGTGGTGCATGCCTGTAGTCCCAGCTACTTGGGAGGCTGAGGCAGAAGGATCACTTGAGCCCAGGAGTTTGAGGTTGCTGTGAGCTAGGCTAAAGCCATGGCACTCTAGCTCAGGCAACAGAGTGAGATTCTACCTCAAAAAAAAAATAGAAGATATACTGTCAGTGTTTAGGGTCTGTTAAGCAGCAGCCCCCAACCTTTTTGACACCAGGGACTGGTTTCATGGAACACAAGACAATTTTTCTGGAGGGGGGCGGGGGCGGGGGAGGGGGAACCCGTGGAGAGGGAGGCAGAGCACAGGCGGCGATGCAAGCAAGGGGGAGCAGCAGCTGTAAATACAGAGGAAGCTTCCCCAGCCTCAAGTCCTCAAGCCACTGCTCACCTTCTGTTATATGATTGGATTCCTAAATTTCATGGAAGACAATTTTTCCAGGGATTTGGGGGAGGGAGGGTTGTTGGCAGAAGTCAGGCAGCAAGGCACTTCCTGGTTCCTAACAGGCCTGTGGGGGTTGGGGACCACCGTGTTAATGGATTCTTCTCTTATGCATAGAAACTTTGCTAATCCTATTCTGACTGGAAAAAATAGTACAGGTGGTTAGCAATCAGAATTGACCTAGGGGTGAATTGTAGATAAACATATCTACAAAGCATTCTTGCACAATGAAACTGAACTTTTAACTTTAGCACTGCACTTCCCACTTGAAGAGGTGACTCATGACTTGTCTCCAGATGTCACTTAATCAGTAGATCCTGTTTCTTCACTTGGAAAAAGGCACTCTTGAGTGATAGATGAGATAGCATATGTGAGAAAGGATCTAGCAAGGATCTGGTCTGATATCAGTTAGTTCCCTCCCCCAACAAAAGTATACAAGAAGAAAGATTATTCCTAAATACAAACATGTTATTATGCTAACCATGAAAATCTTAAACCATAGTTTAACCTCACATCCTCCCACTGACTTAAAACATGAACACCATTTTATATAAGATCTAAGTAAATACGCCAGAGCACTGACTTAATAAAATTCCAATGGAAGCAAATTCAAAACAAGATCTGAAGGACTTCATTATAAACCTTCACACCTACACCACGAGTCCTGTAGCAGAAACATTATGAAAGCTCCAGTGATTTAATGCCATTGATAGTTTAAAATAAACATAAGTCACTCACTAAAGTTTCAAAGGTTATGATGACTCAAGGCACACAAGAGGAAATTCTATAAGTAACTGGCTAAAGCCAAGTTCAAGTTAGGCTATTTAGTGACCTTAACAAAATCAGTTGATACACAGGCCATCGCCTAATTGTTTAAAGAAATATAATCATTACTGTACAAAAAGTACTCCATCAGAGAAATGCTCCCTAAAAAAAGATTTCTGTAAGCAAGGATAACAGGAAATTATGCCTTTCTGCCCATTTAGAGAAGGCCAATAAAATGTTAAATTTTTATAAGAGAAACGCCTCATTTATCCAACATTATATATAGTGACGTATTCGTGTCAATTCCTTTGCCAATGTTTATTAACCTTTTCAAACATATATTATCATACAGTAAAATTATCACATTTAATTTGGATGTATCGTTCTGATTTTAAAACATGTTACCAGCACCATCAGCTGGATACAGAATTCATCATCCCTAAATTCTTCCTCCTGCTGTCCCTTTACATTCATACTCTTCCCCTCCCCAAGTCTTGCAACCACTGATCTGGTCCCTATCAATATAGTTTTATCTTCACAAGACTGTCATATAAATAGAATCATACCTTTTAAGCCTGGCTTCCTTCACTCAGCATAAAACTTTAATTAAAGATGCACGAAGGCTGTTACATATATACCAATAGTTCCTTCCTTTTTATTGCTAAGCAGTCCCACGGTATGAACGTACCACAGTTTGTTTAACCATTCACTTATTAACGGATATTTTGATTGTTTCCAATTTGGAGTTTTATGAATTAATCTGCTATGAATATTTAAGTACTGGTTTTTGTGTTAACAAAAATTTTCATGAGAAAAATACCCAGGGCCGGGCACGGTGATTCATGCCTGTAATCCTAGCACTCTGGGAGGCTGAGGCAGGAGTATTGCTTGAGCTCAAGAAAGAGTGAGACCCCATCTCTACCAAAAAGAAAAAAACCAGGTGGGCATTGTGGCACATACCTGCAGTCCCAGCTACTTGGAAGGCTGAGGCAGGAGGATCACTTGAGCCTACAATGATACCACTGCACTCTACTCAGGGTCACAGAGTAGGACTCTGTCTCAACAAAAATAAAAAAAATAAGGAAACTGAACAACTCTCCTCACACCCCCCCTTCATTTAAAAAAAAAGAAAAAGAAAAATACCCAGGAGTGGGATTGTTGAATCATATGATTAATGTACATTTAACTTTATAAGAAACTGACACTGTTTTCCAGAGTGGTGGTGCCATTCTGCGTTCCCGTCAACAATGTGTAAGGATCTCAGCTGCTCAACACTCTTCGTAGCACTTGGTATTGCCAGTATTTTTTCATTTAGCCATTCTAATAGGTATGTAGTGGTATCTCATTGTGGTTTTAAATTTTTTAACCATTTTAATGGGCAACTTAAAAATAAAAAAAAAAAACAGCATACACTGTCTCACTCCCTTAAACAGAGAATGCATGACATAAATTTTTCTGACTCAAAATCACCCTTATAGAATAAACACTGTACTACCCCCAGGGGCCTAGGGTTGCAGTACCTAGGGTTGTTTTCCTTCTTCTAAAATAGTCCCAGAATTATGTCTGCTTTTTAAATCTTCTCTCTTGTTGTCACTTCTTGCTATTAATGGTGCTCCTGCCTCTGGCAGACTTTCCTCTTCACCCTCTTCTCAAACTGAGTTTAGAAAATAGATAACCAGGCTTGTTGGAATTACATCTAAAAAGAAGAGGGCAATCTGTGAGTGAGAGCTTAAAGGATTCTTCAGTGAGGAAAGTGAAAGCTTCCCCTCCCCCCCAATTGTTACATCTAAACTTCCTGACTATCTCGCTTGGTTGCTGAGAAATTTCTAGTAGCTAAATTACTTAGGCATTTTTCAAAAAGGTATGGTTGCCAGCTAAGAGACTACCAGGTAACTGAGTCATCACACAGGTAACCTGTGCAATTAACACTAGGCTATGCTTCTGGATCAGGAATTAAAAGTTTACCTAAAGCAAAATATAGACAAGATTACCGTGTCCAGACGCCTAAACAGAAGAGATTATCCTAAACGTAGTTTAATTCTAGTTTCCAAACACTTACACTTTAGCCAAAATCCTGAGCACCTACAAGGTATGCAAGGCATTCAAAGGGGCACAAAGATAAATATAAAGAAATATTACAATTAAAAAAGAATTCAACGGTTCTTTCAAAAGATATAGTGACCATATATACACATATTGATTCTAATCATAAGTAATATTTACAGTGTTCCCTTGAAAATCACTTAAGTACTTAAGTATATAGCTGTGCTGTTACCAAAAGCAGTAAGTGAAGCTCATCCTATCTTTTAAGTAGTATTTTCCATCTCTGAACAAGATAAAGCTATGAACACTTTTATGATCTCTTCTGGAGGTGGTCCCATCGGAGAAATGGCATCATCTTACTGCTCTGAGCCCCAGGCTCCAATTCAGAAAATGTGAGAGGCAGACACTTCCTCTCACCCGAACTTCCCTGAAGAATGGCAAGCTGTGGCTCTGCCATGTTCACAGGCCAATCGCTCTCTTCCCGCTGCCTCCACCCACAGGCTTAAAAACTATTTCACCAATTGCAACCGGATCTTGGGTGGGACTTCCGCTATCATTTTAGGCTTAACTACCACCATCTCATCACAGTCGGCAGGGGCAATCATGGAGAGTGAGAATTTCACAAACTTTGCGTTCAAGCACAGCTTCAAGCAAGCATAAAAGAATGACAAGATGGAAGACAGAGTGACAAGAGCTAAAAACCCAAAACGGTCCCCCAAATTTTGTTTTTAAGAAAAACAATGAAAAAGCAAGCAAGCAAAACCTGAAGTCCAGGAACATTTATTTGCCTATCTTTACAGTCACTGCTGGGTCCTGAAGTTCTCCTCTGGCCCAGTTTCAGCTGCGGAGCCCTCTGCCAAAGGGACAGCAGAAGGCAGATAATGTGGAGCTCTGATTACCCACCCATCAGGGCACTGCTGAAGGTCACTGAATACTTACTGTGCACCAGAAAAATAAATCTGTAAGTTCACGCCTGTATTGCTTATGGCCCCCAATTTTACACTAAAAGAAGTAGTGTAAAATTTGCATCGGATCTACAAAACTGAACTACTTTAAAGACTTTTTCACACAGATTTGTAAGTCACATAACTGACAAAATGCCATCCTGTCAAATTTTACAATTCCCTGAAATCTAACACAATAAACCACAATTTCCCTAAACATCTTATTTTAAAAGGAACACAGACAGTGTACTGAGTTCTGAAGAAAAGACTAATGCATTGGCCTTTACACAAGTTTCACTGTCACCTGGCTAACATTTGTGAAGGTAGCAGCAGCAGCACTAGTATTTCCAGCTGTTTCTCCTCACTGGCCCTGGCGATGCCCCCACTATTACTATTTATCCTACTTCCTTCCGAGACAAACCTGTTGCTGGGAAAGAACAGGCTAAATTCGAAAACTGAGCGTTTTGTTAAAGTTGAAGGTAAGTAACCTGTCTGCCTCAAAAAAGAGGGGAAAATCCTAAGGATATTAGAGATGAAGACACTACTTGCCACCTCTGGCTTCTGATCGGGGGCGCTCCACCAACCCTCAAGTGTGCTCACACGTCTGTGGACCCCGAGCAGGCCCACTGAGGAGGGAAGGCTGGAGGCAGGCTTGAATAGTGCGCGGCCTGGACAGCCGGCCATCCATCTTGAGGCCCGGCCCGGCTCCCAGCCCGCTCTCTCCAGCCCGGCCCGAGGGAACTCGCCGCCCCGCGCGCCGCCACGGCCCGGCCACATTCTGCGCCTCGGGATGCAGTGCGGCCCTGGTCCCCGGGCCCGAGAGCCCCTGGCCCGCCCCAGACCCCCTGGATCCCCGGCCCGGCCTCACCTTGACGTGGAAGCGGATGAGCGCCAGGCGGATGCAGTGGGCCATGCAGACGGGCGGCAGGAACCAGACCTTGGGCGGCGGGGTGCCCTTGTTCTGGACATGGCTGACGATCTGCTGAGCCGTCTGGCGCTCGTTGCCCTGCCGCTTGACCCACTCGTGCAGCCGGGCCTTCTCGAGCGCGCCGTTGAAGAAGACGAAGAGCTCGATGTTGCCGCCGAAGCAGGCCTTGGCCAGCGCCGCCAGGTAGCCGAGCATGTGGTTCCACTGGCCGCCGCTGACCCAGTCGGTGTAGAAGCCGCCGTAGAGGCGGTGCAGGCAGTTGTCGGCGTCCACCAGCAGGCGCAGCGGGGTCTGCGGGGGCCGCTGCCGCCCGCCGCCCACCAGGCTGCCCCGGGCCAGCTTTTGCAGCTCCACCGGCACCACGGCGCTCGGGCAGTGCTTCTCGATGTAGTCCTGGAAGCCCTGCACGCCCATGGCGGCGGCGGGGGCGCGGGCGCGGGCGGGGGGCGGCGGGGCCGGGGGTGGCGGGGCCGGGGGCGGCGGGGCCGTGGCGTGCGGGAGGGCGGCGGGGGCGGCGGCCTCTAGGGGGGACTGGGGCGGGTCGGGGGCGCG
>VBSM01001163.1:3588393-3601285 GCA_008086735.1 Cheirogaleus medius | reverse complement strand
TTTTTTGAGACAGAGTCTCACTTTGTTGCTCAGGCTAGAGTGAGTGCCATGGCGAAATCTTTAGAGTTTTAAAGTCCCTTTTTTAGTTATCTTCAATCCTCCATCCATTCTGTCGAGGAGCAGGATGCGGCTGACATGCCGCAGCCCAGACAGCGGCTACTGAGCAGATGGAGCCTGCACCCACTCAGTTTTGCCGTGTAGGCTCAAAGAAGCCCGTGAGCTCTCTGTAAAAAGGCAAGTTGAATTTTTGTTTCTTTTTTTATAAGCATCTCAAATGCAGTATGATATATACATAAATAAAATGCTCTTGGTATTTTAATAAGTTACCTTTAATTTTTAAAATTCAGACTGTGGCAAGTTAGGCCACTTACCCATGCACAAAGTTAGTGATGAAGCCAGAATTACGTGTTATCTAGAAATACAGTTAGCTATTTAAAGCCATGTTAAATAACAATTAAGAGGACACCCCAGAAATATCCAAATTTTCTGGTATAACCCAAGGCAGGTTTATAAGATTAAGAGTAGTACTTTTAATCACTCATTGTATTTTTCATTTTGTGTCATTGCATTCCATATATTTACCTTCACTGTGTACTTGTTTTTATATCTTTTGGGCAATCTTGTTTTTCATTTTTAAAAATGCATTAGTGCCAGTATCTGAGATTCTGTAAATAAATTTATTTTCACCCTAAGACAGTGTAGAGTGTTAAAGTTCTGGAGTCAGAACACGAAATCTGTCCCATCTTAACTCTGCCCATGCTAAAATTACTTAAGTACCCTGTTTGAACTTTCATTTTTTATCATCTATAAAATGAGCATATTAATAGTACTTAACTATTTTTTTTTCAAGTGTGATAGGTTAAATTTATTACTTTGTGAAAAAGAGTCTAATTTAAACAGTCTGGGTTCTTAAAACGATTTAACAAAGTCATTCTTTATCTTTTACTAGAGAACAAAACAGCTCCACTGACGGTGGTTCTGTTCACATTAGCATTCTGGTTTAGATGTGACCTTTAAAATGCTCATGAAATTTGAGTTATGATTGATATAGATGTGTTAATCAGGACGACCAGGGGAAAACTTTCTCATCCAAATTAACAGCCAATTAAAGAAAATGGGAAAAAAACCAAATTAACAGCCAATTAGTGCTCCGCTACCAATCAGATTCATGAACTGACAGTGATTGAGTGAAGAAAAGAGTGAAAAATGTCTCATCTTTGTGATCCTGTTACGACACTGCACAGTGGGGCTTACATCTCTGACTTTTTATTACAGCCTAATGCAGGAAATAAGGATCAAATCAGATAATCTTGTTATAAGGATCAAATCAGATAATCTGTCTCTATCACACAGCAAATAGTCAATAAATGTTTGCTTTTGTAGTTAGTATTTCTACATAATATAATTGTATAGACTTTACACTTGAGAACATGGAGCAGTTATTTTAACTTTTTAATAGTTTAAAATTCATTTCATAAACCCGAAACATAAAATTCAATTATGCTTACTTTCCTTATTTAACTGTGTAGTCACCTTTTTTAAAAAAATTCTTTTATTTTTTTGAGTACCATTATTAATGGCTGGCAAAATATTTGGCTGACAAACATTTAATATATTCTGCATCCTCAGCTCAAATTCAGGGGTTGGTTGAAGTTAAATTTTTGAAATGTTGAGGTAGAAGTAAACATCTATATTTAAAATTTAATGAAGTTATATCTCTTCGGGTTCACAGTATAACAACGAATAGTTAGAGTCTTTCATTTCCAATCACTTAATCTTTGGACAGTTCACATAGAACATAAAACTTCTAATTTCCCAAACAGATTGCCACACAAGTGAGAAAAAAAAAATCTGGAAAATAAGCAAAAATGCTAAAAAGGACATGACAAAAAACCTCAAAAAAAGTCATGATTAATAGACAAAAGAGCTAACTCATGGTGTGCAAAAATTACCCATATTTGGCAACCAATGAGAGAAAAACATTTTCAGCCCTTACACTGTTAAAACCAATTTGTTTTGTTTTATTTTGAGACAAGATCTCACTCTGTTGATGAGGCTAGAGTGTAGTGCTGTCATCATAGTTCACTGCAACCTCAAGCTCCTGGGCTCAAGCGATCCTCCTGCCTCAGCCTTCCAAGTAGCTGGGACTACAAGTAGACACCACCATGCCCAGCTAATCTTTCCATTTTTTGTATAGATAGGGTCTCGTTCTTGGTCAGGCTCCAATTTGTTTTTGATCAGTTGATCCACAGCACAAAGCTTGAACATCGTGTCTTATTTACTTGATTCTTTCCAAACTAATGTGTTTATAGTAGAATGATATCTTTAATTAATTTTTTACTTAGTTGAGGTGTCTATCCACCAGCAAGAACAAGTGAAATTTTCAGTTTTTCAAGTAAGGTGATAAGAGACCTCACTCTTACCCATATAATCATTTGCATATGTTAGGAGACCAGCAGACTGGAGCTAAGCATGGAATCTGTGGCCATGGAAGAGAGCAAATGAATGCATGCTTGGGAATTGAACCTGTAATGTTTTCCTAGCACCAAGCCTAATCTGTTAATTAATGTCAACTTAAATTACCTAGAAGAGCACAGACTTATCCTTTATAGTCTTCATCATAAACTGTACATCAGTAACCGATCACACTGTACACAGTACAGTAGTTAAGAAGTGTCATCAGTCTTCAGGCTCTGCCATCCCTTTAATACTATGACTTAACATTAGGGTATGGGAACTACAAGGAGAGACTGATCAGCATTCACACTCTTGAGACCAGGACAAAATGCGTTTCATATTCCAAACAACTGATACACAACTTACCTTTTTTTTTTTCTTTTCAGATTTCCAGAAGCTGTTGTGTCAATAACAATCCCAAAAAACTCACAAAACCACCAACACTAAAGATCATTCTTGAGACTAATTTGAAAAGTATAGTAAAATTCTTCAGTGGCATTGAAGTGGCAGTAGCCAGATTTGTAGGTCCTATCCATCATGCTAGGGAACATGCCAGGAAAAACCCTCTCTTCACCACTCAGTAGCTTCTGTTTCTGGTTTCAGAGTTCTCTTTGTATTGGAGGGGTTTCTCGGGTTTTAAGATGGCATCGAAAGGCAGGAAGGAAGATGTCATGGGCAAACACCCCTCTCTGAAGTAACAGGAAGTGTAATGGCTTGGGAATTCTTCAGTACTGCCACTATAGGCAGTTCCAAGTTTCATTTAACTCTTTAAAACGAGAATGGCCTTTACTCACCTACTCTCATTTCACAGATGTGAATATGGAAGTCAAGAGGGGAAAGTGACATGTGCAAAGTCAGAGTAGGGTCAACAACTAAACAAGAAACAAATGTCATTCACTGATCGCCAAGTGTATATTGGGCATTGGCTAGCTATTGGGGACATGGAGATGAAGAAAAACATACTCCTTTCTTCAAGGAGCTCAATCTAACAGTAGAGAGACATATAAACAGATTGCAGTGTAGGCTGGAAAGTATATCAGCATACTTGCATAGAAGTGAGGAGCAGAAAGGGATTAATGTTACCCATGTGACTTAAGTAGCCTAGCCAGACCTCCTGCCATAGATCATACTGGCCTCCAAGGCAGAGATAGTGATCCATCTTATTTAGTTCCACCTGCACTTTGGACCAAACCCATGTATAGGTCCCGACTCTACCACTTACAAACAGCATTACTTTATTCAACTCTCATCAGCCTTGTAAGCTAGAGTCATTGTCAGGAGGAACAGTGCTTCACAAAGTTCAGGAGAGCACCAAGTGAGACCATATGGGTGAAAGCAACCAGTGCTGCCCCTACACTTCATAGGTACTTAAGAGTTTTCATTTTTTATTTTCCATATGAAACAGCACTGCCTAATTTTTGGTTTTGTTGCTTGATGTTTTTTTCGTTTGTTGCCTACTGTGTTTACCAAATTTGTGTCCAGATGGCTTTGGGCTGATTCAAAAATATCTGTGCTCAGAAAAGAAGACTTGTTGTCATGGAGGACTTTCAAGTGAATCCTGTAGGTTCCCTAGGCAACTCTCCAAGAGGCTTCCAAAGCAGCATGGGCAGTGGGAACTACTGTGGAATAAATGGACAAACCATCCACAGGGATTGCTTTGAAAGGCAGTCCTCAGGTGGGCATATTCTCTCATTTTGATAGAAGAACTTCATTGTCATCCCTTAAGTACTGGCTGATAGAATCTTCAGAATCAACTTTTTTTTTAAGTAAACTAAATTTTGTTGTAAAATGTGATATAAATCAAGTGAGAATTTTTTTTTTTAAGTTAGTAATTCCGGTTCCTAAATAAAAAGCCATTTTAAGATTTAATCATGTAGAGACCTATTAAATGATCTATTATATTTGTACAAACTATAACAATGTTTCCAGAAGAAGTAATTCTCTCATACTAGAATGTGAAAAGTGCCCAGGCCTGACTAGGCTTAAGTACATGAATCTGACTTTCCCTGGGGAATCTGGGGCCTCGGACACAAGTGGGCGCACACAGTCATCCTTCTGGAACCAGCTGAGGCTCCTGGCTCAGGCCTGTGACCTTGCTGCCAAAGGAAGAGGTCAGGGTTGACTGGAGCTCCCAAGAAAAATTCAAGTGCCTCTGGAAGGCAAGGAGAAAGTTCTGCCTTAAATGTAATATCATATCATATCCTCCAGAGTAGAATAATACCCTGAGTCAGAAAGCCCTACTCTGGGAAATAGTTGAAGTTCTGAAGGTTGGGGTTTGGGGGAGGGAAGGCAGTAAGCCTCTGCTCGCCAGTGCTTCTTCCCCATCTCTCTTCAGGTACAGGTCCCAGGTGTGGTACAGGGAGAACTGGCCCAGTCTTGGAGCTAGGGTCCTGGTGTGTCCATCTACCACATAAGTGCGATTAGGAGTCAGGATTTTGGCACAATTCGTGAGATGTTAGTCTATCATATAAAAGGCACCACTTTTCGTAAACTAGGAAGCACTATATAATAATCAAAATTTCCATGCCACTAAAAAAAGATTATGGACTTAATATTACCCTGACATTTTTCTTTCTTTTTTTTTTTTTTTTTGTTTGTTTGAAACAGAGTTTCACTCTGTTGCCCTGGCTAGAGTGCCATGGTGTCAGCCTAGCTCACAGCAACCTCAAACTCCTGGGCTTAAGCAATCCTTCTGCCTCAGCCTCCTGAATAGCTGGGACTACAGGCATGTACCACCATGCCCAGCTATATATTTTTAGTTGTCCAGGTAATTTCTCTCTATTTTTAGTAGAGACGGGGTCTTACTCTTGCTCAGGCTGGTCTGGAACTCCTGACCTCAAGAGATCCTCCCGCCTCGGCCTCCCAGAGTGCTAAGATTACAGGTATGAGCCACCGTGCCCGGCCTGCCCTGACATTTTTCTTGAACTGCATTGTCATAGAACATTCAGATGTGATGGAAACGACTTCTGCTGTCTAATGTGGTAGTCATATGTGATCATTGAGCACTTGATTTGTGGCCAGTACAGCTGAGGAACTAAGTTTTAAAAGTCACTTAATTCAAGTAGATTTAAATAGCCACATGTGGCTAATGGCTACCATATTATAAGATCTTAATTCCTAAAGGAATAGCAATTGCACCATCTTAACCCCCTGTTAGATTATATTACATTAGTAATGTAGATTATATTAATGTACATTAGTATAATTTATAAAAAATTAGTAACACCTCAATAAATCATGTGTGCAGTGCTTTATAGTTACGAATTGCCCTTCCATCGTAAATCCCTTCTGCTGTCTGATGGATGGCTGCCTACTTCTAGAAATTTAGAAATTAAGGCTACTTTCCTAAATTTTCAATTCTCCAGCCTAAACTATTTCTATCACATCATTCATAGGGTCCTCACCACTTGGGATGTGCGGTATTAGGCACATATCCAGTTTGTCAATAATCTTAAGAATACCTGGTTCATACCAGAGACCATATTCAAGTTGTTGTCTAATCCGCACAGTGTACCTTTAGACTTAACTTCCCTCTGGTGGAAGATATGGGTAGGACTGTGATTGCAACCTAAGCTTGTGTTTACCATTAAAGCAGGCATCTCTCACAGTCTGCTCATATTGCACTTGTAGTCAACTAACACAGCCATGTCAACTGAAAAGACCATGTACATTCTCCCACCTGGAGAGGCACGATTATGTGTTACACTGTCAGTCTGGGCTCTTAGGTCACAAGCAGCAGAAACAACTTTCCTTAATATAAGTAAAAAGTCATTTATTACAAAGATATTAGGAACTTAAGAATGTATGAAAGAGTACCAGCATTAAAAATGGGTGGGAACTAAGAATGACAAGCACATAAGGTAACATTCATAGGTTCAGAGGATTAAGACATGAGCATCTTGGTGGGCGTCATTATTCTACCCACCACAAGGGGAATAAAGCAATGGACATTAACCCAGAAATGGAACAGATAATAGACTTAATAGACAAGGACATTGAAAACAATTATTATGACTATTCCATAGGTTCATGTAGATGTAACAATGCAATAGGAGTGTTCATGATGCCATGAATGAACTCCAGTCTTTTCTTGTTCTGTAGTCATTTGCTCAAAATTCAAAGTCATGGAAAAAAGTAGAGTGGACCAAACGTATGTGATGTGTCTCCAACATGGCAGTGAAGACAAATATCGCTCCCTTACCTTTAATATGGAAAAACAGGTACCTGGATTGACAATCTGACTAAAACTGTAGACAATTTCTGAGAAATCTGAGTACCTTTAGAGAGAAAAGGAATACTGAATATCCCAAAAAGACATGTTTATGACATATGTGGTAAGACTTTTGTTATACCGTGTCCTTAGGAAATACAGAGACTATAAAGCCATGCCTTCTAAGTCTTCAGCCACTGATTATAAACTGAATCATTGCCAAGCATGTAAAGAACTATTCTGTTTTAAATTGGACCCATTTACCTTTTTTGTTTGTGCTTTTAACACCAAAAATTCACTCAACTACACAAAGAAGCCAATATCTACATCTTATTGCAAAGATTCTCATAAGAAACATAGGACTCCATACTGGTATCAAAACACTGATATTTCCATGATCTACAAGTCTAGAGATCTCATGCCATCTAAGGTTGATTTTCAATAGTTTAATCCATTTAGTAGATGCTTATTGAGCATTCATGTGTTTTATATTTCTAAGATACTATATTGTGACTCACATTTTTATCTTATCCTCCAGAAGCTCATAGTCTACTAAAAAAGGATAAAATATGTGCAGATGTAACTTGTATTACCAGGAATGTTATTAGTGCTAATATATCAGAGAATATACCCTAAGAGAGCATGTCAAGAAGAAATTAATTTTAAATTGGAACTTCAGCCTTTCATTTTCAGTCAAGATGTAGTAACAGGCACTGGATTACCCTCCCACCCGAAGCAACTAAGCTGTGGACAAAATATAGGAAACAATGGTACTTAAGACATTGTATGTCAGGCAGTGAAGGACAGGGATCCTTGAGAGATTGGAAACAAAGAGATTCTTTTAAGTATTCACCTGAAAACTGATTATTGCATCCATGTGAGGAAGCTACCTGAGGCAGAGGGGAAAAAACATGGGAAAGAACAAGAGGGTACAGTACTTGAAGTTCACACAAGGCCAAAGTAATGCCTATTATGAACAGATTGGAAAATCACATTGTTTGAAATCATCAGGAGTATTAAAAAGGATCTTCCCTCAATAATGAAACAAACTTAACCCTAGCCAAGACACACCTCTGAGCCTGCTTAACAGATTAATAACAAGCTCAAGAATATTTGTGGGATTATAGAAATATACAACATCTAACAAAGTAAAACTCAAAATGTCTAGCATCCAATCACAAATTACCAGGTATCCAAAGATGGTGGAAAACAAAAATTTAATGAGAAGTGTACTAGCCTTCTATTGCTTTTGTTACAAATTACCACAAACTTAAGAGACTTAAAACAACACAAATTTATTACTTTATAGTTCTGGAGGTCAGAAGTCTACACTGTGTCATCAGGGCTGCATTCCTTCTGGAGGTTCTCAGGGAGAATATATTTCCTTCCCTTTTCCAGCTGCCCACATTCCTTGGCTCATGGTCCCACCACACTCCAACCTCCTTTACATCATAATATCTCCTGTCTCTGTCTCTAACTCTAACTTATAAGGACCCTTGTGTTTACATAGGGCCCACTCAGATAACCAGGATAATGTCCCTTGTCAAGATCCCTCAATCACATCTGTAAATGTCACATAAGGTAACATTCATAGATTCAGAGGATTAAGACATGAGCATCTTGATGGGCGTCATTATTCTACCCACTACAAGAGGAAAAAAGCAATAGACATTAACCCAGAAATGGAACAGATGATAGGCCTAATAGACAAGGACGTTGACAACAGTTATTATGACTATTCCATAGGTTCAAGAAGTTAGAGAAAATAACATACAAAGTGGAAAGTTGGAAGATAAAAAGATCCCAAATTGAACTTGTAGGGATGAAATCTGCAATATACGATATGAAAAATACATTGGATGAGATTTAAAAATTAGGTATGGCAAAACTTAGAGACACTGTAATAGAAACTATCCAAAGTGAATAGCCAAAAATGACTGGGGAAAAAATAAAATAACACTATCAGTACGTGGAACAGTGTCAGGTTGATAGATGTACATGCAGTTGGATTCCCTGAATGGGTATGAAAATATTTAAAGAAATAATTTTTCAGGCTGGGCTTGGTGACTCACACATGTAATCCTAGCACTCTGGGAGGCCAAGGTGGGAGGATTGCTTGAGATCAGGAGTTAAAGACCAGCCTGAGCAAGAGCGAGACTCCATCTGTACTAAAAATAGAAAAAATTAGCCAGGTGTGGTGGCACATGCCTATAGTCTCAGCTACTGGGGAGATGGAGGCAGGAGGCTCGCTTGAGCCCAGGAATTTGAGGTTGCAGTGAGCACTGATGACACCACTGCATTCTAGCCTTGGTGAAAGAGAAACAGTGAGACTGTCTCAAAAAAAAAGAAAAGAAAAGAAAAAAAAAGAATTTTTCAAATGAAGAATGCTACACCAAGACGCAATATAATCAAATTGCTTAAAGCCAGCAAAAAGAAAGTCTTGAAAGGAGCCCTCTCCCACCAAAGACACATAGTATACAGAGAAACAAAGAGAGGAATGTTAGCATATTTCCCATTAGAAACAGTGCAAACTAGAAGGCAAAGCATCCTCCTGTAAACCAAGAATTATTTATCCAGCAAAAATATCTTTAAAGAATGAAGGTAAAATAAGAACCTCTTCAGATATAGAAAAGATTTTAAAAATCTGCATTATAAGAAATGTTAAATGATGTCCTTTGGATAGAAGCAAAATGTTACCAGATGGAAACTTGGACCAGATGGAAACAAATGAGTGAAAAGAACTAGAAATGATAACTACATGGCTAGAAATTTTCTTATTATTTAAATCTCTTTAAAAGATCATTGTCAACTGTTTATCAGAAGTTTAAAACAAAATAATGTCCATGTGTATTAGTCAGCTTGGGCTGCCATAACAAAATACCATAGACAAGGTAACTCAAAGAATAGAAGTTTAGTTTTTTACAGTTCTGGAGGCTGAAAGTCAGATCAGGGTGCTGACATGGTCAGGTTCTGGTGAGGGCTCTCTTCTGGCTTGCAGATGACCACCTTCTCACTGCATCCCCACATGGTGCAGAGAGGGAGACACACAGAAATAGTGCTCTCTGGTGTCTCTTCTTATAAGAACCCTAATCCTGTCATATCAGGGCGCTACCTATATTACTTCATTTAACCTTAATTACCTCCTTATAGGCTCTATCTCCAAATACAGTCACATTTGGGGTTAGGGCTTCAACCTATGAAGTTAGGTTGACATAATTCAGTCAAAGTTTTGTGGGGCTTATAATATGTGTAGTAGTAAACTTTCTACATATGTATGACAGCAATAGCACAAAGACTTGGAGAGGAAAAATGAAATTATGTCATAAGATTCTTCTGTTATATGTGAAGTAACATAATATTGTATAAAAGTAGACTAAGCTGAGTTAAAGATGTGTGCTACAACCCTAAAGCATTTGCTAAAATAAACAACAAAGAATAATACCTACTAAAACAACAAAGGAAATTGAACAGAATCATATAAAATACTCAATTGATCCAAACAAAGGTAGGAACAAAGGACATTTGGAAGAAATAAAAAAGTAGCAAGATGTTAGATTTAAACAACACCATGTCAAAAATCACATTAGTGTAAATGGCCTGGGACTTCTGTTTCCAGAAAGATGGAATAGAGATACTTTTCCCTATTTCTCTTGCTAAGTATAACTAAAACTTTGAACATTATAGATATAGAGAACAAACATAAGTCTTTAAAAGGTAGGGAGAAAGAAACAGACTGGTTAAGGACCACCAGACCTTAGGAACAACATGACGGTAAGTTCTATGGTTGGTTTTGTTTTGCTTCATGTATCCAAAACTTGCTTGAGAAGCCGACAACATGGAAATACCAAGGGACACAGAGAAAAAAAAAGTCAAGAAAAGCTAGCTCTCTCTCTAACCAAAGGCTCAGGAAAGGGGCAGCCTAGCAAAAAAAAAACCCAAAAAACTTTTAGACAATAACCACCATGTTCCAGCCAAACACCACAGAAGAAACCATAGCCAGACCCCCAGCCCTACTAGAAAAGGCTGAGAGGGGAAACTAGTTTTCCACCTTTGCCAGGCATTTAAGAGGCTGCCCAACTACCCTATCAAGTAGGGTTTCAGAAAAGGACAAGTAGGGAGCCAGGACTTTCATCCCTGTCAGGAGGTAGTAAGGCCTTCCCATGGTGTCACAGGAGACTGCATAGGAAGCTTGGATTTCTATCTCAACCCAGCGGTAATAAGGCAGCCTTCCTCCTCCATGTATCAGAGGAGGCCTAGTGGTAAGTCACCACCCAGTGGTAATGAGTCCACCCCTCTGTTGTGACAGTAGAAGCCATGTGGGGAGCAATAATGAGGCACTCCTGCCCCTAATAGCCAGTGTGGTTACAGTGGAAGCCTAGTGGGGTACTGGAATTCCCATGCCTGCCTAGTAATAAGGAAGCTGAATGGGGAACCCTTACTACCTCCCCATGTGGCATTAGTGAGTCAGATCCCCACCCCTACTTTGCTGGTGCAGTGGCAAAAGAGGTCAAGAAAGACAGAAGATTTAAATAAGGTATAATGTTTTTTAATACCTAAAATGTCTGGGTTTCAATAAAAAATTCATCATACCAAGACCAAGGAGAATCTTGAATGAAAAAAGATAAGAGATGCCACCAGCAAGATGAGAGCAGTGTTATAATTATTTGACATGGATTTTAAGTAACCACCATGAAAATGCTTCAGTGAGAAATTCAAATATGCTTAGAAATGAAAAATAGGAAGTCTCACCAAAGAAATGGAAAATCTCAGTAAAGAAACAGTAGATATGAAAAACCAAATGGAAATTTTAGAACAGAAAAATGTAATAAACAAAACAAACCTTCCCTTTTGGGGCCCTTCAGCTGACTAAGGGGTACTCAGATGGTGAACTCCCTACCTGCCAGCCCTCCCAGGTGCTGCTGGCCTAGTGATTCCAGGAGAACAAGCCAGATGATGAGGCTGAGAGACATCAAGCCAGCCTGGGCTCTCCATGGGTGAATTAGGACTGGCACTTCTCTTCCTGATGGGGTCATGGATTGAACTCCAGGGCCCAGAGGTCAGACCTGCAGACCAGATCCCATGCACCCAAGTCTCGCATTGCCCAGGGAACAGAAGGGATATTTGTGACTGAGCCTACTAAGGTGTATGCCTTCAGGGGCAGATCAGCGTGCTTCAAGGCAACCCTCCTCCCAAAGGGGGGCCATGTGCTCAGGCCAGGTGGTGACCATGCGCAGGGAACCTCCTGGCCTGCATCACAGCCAGGAGAGACCCAGTAGCAGGAGGTCTGGCCTGCTGGTAGAGGCCCAAGAAAAGCCGCAGAGTTGGGGAGGGTGGAAAGGAGTGAGGCCTGCTCCAGACTGCAGGTCCCAGACAGCCCCACTCACACACACAGACTTTCTGACTGAGTGGGGCCATTCCAGCCCCTCCCTGACAGCTACTCCCAGAAACAGAGAACAAAACTTTGACCGCAGCTGACAGCATTTGTGCTGCCTGAGAGCAGGCTTACCCAAGCCAGCTCCGCCCAGACTCACTCCCAGACCAGCCCTCTGGAGAAGTGGAGAATATGGACACACCTGGAAGTCCCAGGGCCCCACCCACCACCTGAGGCACTAGAGTGACTCACCAGACGAGAAAGAGCTGGTTACAGGACCCAAAAACAGCAGTGTAGCCTGCTCCTCCCAGCAAGCGCCACCTACTGACAGGGAGGACATTCTGCACACACTTTTCACAGCATCTACTGACTCATCATACATGGTATGGTCAAATCTCACCCACAAACACCACCTACTGTCTCACAGACTAAACGGGGCATGTCATTATCCAAACGAAAATCTAAAGGCAAGAAGCAACAACTGATCCAGAAGGGAAGAAATCAGTGAAGGAACTCTGGAAATATGAAGACCCAAACGGAAAGCACACCCCCACAGAGAAGCACCAGCCCCTTAGAAATGGACAGCAACCAAAATAAGACCACTAAAATGACAGAAGAAGAATTTCAAACGTGGATCGTAAGAAAATTCAATGTCTTGCAAGAACGGCTGGATAACCAATACAAAGAAAATGCAAAGAGATTGCAGCACCTGGAACAAAAATTAACTAAAGAAATTGAAATAATAAAGAAAAATCAAACTACACTCCTAGAAATGAAGAATCAATTCAGGGAACTACGAGACACAGTGGAAAGCCTGAAGAACAGGGTACATCAAACAGAAGAAAGAATCTCAG
>VBSM01001163.1:3555999-3584378 GCA_008086735.1 Cheirogaleus medius | reverse complement strand
GGGAAGGGGGCATGGGCAATATACATAACCTTAACATTTGTACCCCCATAATATCTGAAATAAAAAAATAAAGATAACCAGTACCTACACACAAAAAAATATAGATAACCAGTACCTACACAAATACACACACACACAAATAAATAAATAAATTCCATTTACAATAGCATCAGAAAGAATAAAATAGAAATAAATTTAATCTGGAAGGTGAAGACTTGTAAATTATAACACATTGTTGAAGGAAATTAAAGAAGACAAAAATAAATGGAAGTACATTCTATGTTCATGCTTCGGAACATTTAATATTACTTAGATGGCAATATTACCCAAAGGGATCTATGGATCAATACCCCTAGGGCTACCAGGCTTGGTGGCTCATCCCAGCACTTTGGGAGGCCAAGACAGGAGGATTGCTTCAAGCCAGGAGTTTGAGGCCAGCCTGGGCAAGACCTTGTTTCTACAAAAAAATAAGAAAAATTAGCCAGTAATGCATGGTAGTACATGCCTATAGTCCCAGCTACTTGGGAAGCTGACAGGAGGATGGCTTGGGCCCGGGAGTTCAAGGCTGCAGTGAGCCATGATTGTGCCACTGCCGTCCAGCCTGGGCAACAGACTGAGACCTTGTCTCAAAATCAAACCAAACCAAAACTAAAATCCTATGGTGCTTTTAACAGAAGTAGCAAATTTATTCTGAAATTCAAATGGAATCTCAAGGTACCCCAAATATTGATACCAATCTTGAAAGAGAAAAAATAAAGTCGGAGGACTCATGCTTCTCTATTTCACAACTTACTACAAAGCTGCAATAATCAAAACAGTGTGGTGCTTGCTTAAGAATAAACAGATGGATCAATGAAATAGAATAGAGAACTCCAAAATAAAATTGATATAGACGGTCAATTGATTTTCAACGAAGGTGACAAGAGCATTCAAAGTTGGGGAAGTGACAGTGTTTTCAATAAATTACACTAAGTAAACTGGGTAAGTACATCCTCAAAAGAATGAAGTTGGCCCTTACCTTATACCATGTACAAAAATTAATTAAAAATGGGTCAAAGACTGAAACCTAAGAACTAACACTATTAAACTCTTAGAAGAAAACATAGGTGAAAATCTGTGACCTAGGATTAGGCAATGATTTCTTAAGTATGACACCAAAAGCATAGGTAATCAAAGGAAAATAGCTAAATTGGACTTCATCAAAATTTAAAACTTTTGTGTTTCATAGAACTCTATCAGGAGAGTATTAGACAACCCAAAGAATTGGAAACTATATTTGCAAATCATATATCTAATAAGCAAGCCATTAGTATACAGAATATATAAAGAACTCTTACAACTCAACAAAATGACAAAAAAAAAATAACCCAATTCAAAAGTGTTCAAAGGATTTAAATAGACTTTCTCCAAACAGGTTATGCAAATAGCCAGTAAACATGAAAAGATACTCAACAGCATTAATCATTAGAGAAATGCAATTCAAAATCACAATGAGATGCACACACCAGAATGGTTACAATTTAAAAAATGGAAAATAAGTATTGGTGAGGATGTGGAGAAATTTGAACACTTAATGCATTGCTGGTGGGATTATATAATGTTGTAGCCACTATGGAAAACAGTGTGTCAGTTCCTCAAAAAGCTAAAAATATAATTACCATGTAATGCTGACCCAGCATTCTACTCCTAGGTATATACCCAAGGTAATTCAAAGCAGGACTCAAAAAGATACACCAATATTCATACCAGCATTATTCACAATAGTCAAAAGCTGAAAACAACCCAAGTACCCACAACAGATGAATGAATAAATAAAATGTGATATATCATACAATGGAATATTATTTAGCTATAAAAAAGAATGAAGTTCTGATACATGCTGTAACATGGATGAAGCTGGGAAATATTGTGTTAAGTGAAATAAGTCAGACACAAAAGGGCAAATATTAGATAATTCCTCTTACATGAAATATCTAGAATAGGCAAATTGAGAAAAGCAGAAAGTAGATCAGAGATTACTTGGGGATAGGAGGAGGTAGAATGGGGAGTAATTGCTATTGCTTAATAGTATAGAGTTTCTGTTTGAGGTGATAAAAATTAGGGAACAATGTAGTGATGATGGTTGCACATTGTGAATGTAATTAAAGCTACTGAATTGTTCACCTAAAGATGGTTAAATGGGAACTTTGTTATATATTTTTACTATAATTTTTAAAAATTAATATACCAAAAACCATTGTATTGTACACTTTCAATGGGTAAATTGTATCTGAATTATGTCTTCATAAATCTGTTTAAAGAAACACATTGAGATACTACTACACCTCTATTTAGAATGGCTAAAATTAAAAGACTGCCTGTTATTAAGTTCTGAGAAGGATGTGGAAGAATTGGAATTTTAATACACTGCTGGTAGGAAAACAGTCTGGAACTTTCTTTAAAAGTTCTGGTAAATGGGGCCCCTGCAAGCTAGAGAATCAGTAATCCCTGGTTTTTGTTTTCATTTTTTTGTTTTTTTCATTTTTAATCTTTTTTTTTCTCTCAGTTATAACTTAAAGATGACCCTAATCATGGAGAACTACTGCTGAGATCAAAGCAGTGTCACAGGGATCTGTACCTCTGAGAGAAAACCTGTCTTTTCAGCCAGAAAAAGCAGGAAGAAGTCATCCTGTGGTCTGAAGAATGTGGAGAGAATCCATCTCTATTTTTTCTCTGTTTCATGCCCGAGGGCAGTTCCTTTTGGCAAAATCAGGGGATAGAGTGGGCAGGTAATAATCAGAGAGTAACCTCATCTTTCCAAGCCAGAGCACCAGGGAAAGGGGACTTCTGGGAGCCAGGGAGTCTTGGGGCAAATCCTGGAGAGGAGAGGCCTGGCACGGAATTCTCTAATTCTGTGCATGAACTGACACAGATCCATGCTCAGCCCAGAGCTGCACGTACCAAAGGCAGAACCCAAGGAACACACAGCAGCGCTTTGAACTGGCATGGGGACCACCACCAATAGAAAGCAAGGCAGGGTGTGCAGTCTACGGCTAACCAGGTTGATTGCCTGATAATACAAAAAATGAAACATTTCTCAGAATATTTTAGCAGAATAGTCTCCCAACATAAAACGGACAGTCCTCACTTTGCACAGCAGATCAGAATTGTAACAAATGATCATCCAAGCTGACAATGTGTCATTAATATTGACATTGTGCTGTTAATAATCAATGGGTAAAATTTCAGTATTTTGTGGCTTTTGAAAATTTCTTTCAAAACATTGGACTCTTATACTGTTAGTTATAAATGTATAAGGAAATAAACAAAATAGTAAAATTAATATTTTTGTACATTGCAATTTTAAACATCAGCAACACTAGGAATTAAAGTGTTTGATGTCTTCGTAAAAACTTATCAAAAGGCATATGAACAGTCCTTGTCTTCTTCATAAGTTGTAGACCTGATGGTATGAAGCCAGCACCTTTGATATGTTTTAACAACTCGTCATGCACTTGAGTTTGGATCAGCTTCCAACATTTTATCCTTTGAGATTTCAATGTTGTGAAGTCTCTCCAAGTCCCTTTAATGTGAAGGTTTTTGCCGGCATCCCTTCCTCTGGGACATCTTCATCTTTTCATCGCAACCACTCTCTTCGTATATTTGGTAAATTCACCTTCATTAAGTTCCCCTGGATTGCACACGGACAGCCTCTGCATGGCAGCAGTGTCAGCATCCCCACAGTCAACTGTTTCTTCAACAACCTCATTTATGTTTGATTTGCATTTCACTGTGAGTGTTTTCAGTTTTCATTTCTTTGCTGTACTTTTATTTTTGTTGGTCAGTTTTCTCTTTTGAATAGCCATTTTTTAAAAAATGGAATGAGAATTTATCACTGGGAGGCAAGTTGTGTTTATAACACAACTCACACTTTGCTGTCTGTGTGTGAACTGAACACAGACGCACAGTGACCAATTACCCACAGGCTTTGGAAAGAAGTGACATCATTAGTCACTGATCATGATGTGCATCTGTAATTTATGGAATGAACTGTGGGCTGGAGAGCTATCATAAAGTTTGTACTTCATGCAATTACAGTTAATATACCCTGGCAACTCAAATTTGAACCATACTGGAAGGGGATTGGCACTTCTGCCATATCCTATTCATTAGGAGTCAGTCACTGATTATAGCTCATACTCAGGGGAGGGGAATTAGGCTCTAATTTCTGAGGGGAGGATCGTCAATGAATTTGTGGATATATTTTAGAATTCTTCAGTAATCCCTGAAGAATATTTTCATTTGATATAGAGTTCTAGGTTGATGATTCTTTTCTGTGAGTACTTTAAAGATATCATTCTACTGCATTCTGGCCTACATGATTTTTGATTAGCTATCACAATTGCCTGCAATTCAAGTTGTTTTTTGCCTATAACTAATGTGTTGTTTTCTTTGGCTACTTTCAAGATTTTTTATCTTTGGTTTTCAGCAGTTTGATTATGATGTGCTGTGCATCTTGTTTGGATTTTGCTGAGTTTCTTGAATGTGTATTTATATTGTTCATCAAATTTAGGAAGTTTTCAGCAATTATTTCTAAAAATATCTTTTGTGTATGTCTGTACCAATTCCTTTTTTCTCTTTCTGAGACTATAATGACAGAAATAAGAGATCTTCTGATCTTGTCTCACAAGTTCCTGAAGCTCTGTTCATTTTATTTAATCCATATTCTCAGTGTTCCTCCAACTGGTTAATTTCTGTGGATCTGTCTTCAAGTCATTAACTCCTTCTACTTTGATTTTCATTCTCCTATTAAGTCCATCCATTACATTTTTTAACTTCAGAAATATTATTTTTCAGTTCTAAAATTCCCATACAGAATTTCCATAGCTTCTATGTCTCTATCAAGAACTTCTATCTTTCTTTTCATCCTAAGAGCATGGTTATAATATTAATAGTTGCTTTAACTTTTTGTCTGATGATCCCACATCTGAGTCATGTGGATTGACATGTGTTAATTCTCTTTTCTGTTGTGGATAGGTCATACTTCCCTGGTTCCTTGAATATCTAGTAATTTTGGATTATATCCTGAATATTTTGAAGAGCATGTTATGAGACTCTGCAACCTATTAAAATCCCCTGGAAAATATTGATTTAAGCAGGCAGTCAACCCAGTGAGGTTCAGACTGAAAATTCTGTCTCTCCCTCTGTGGTGATGGTTAAAGTGGCAGTCTCCAAGGCTTTATTCACTTCTTTGGGTCTGCGCATGTGCGGCTTAGATCTGAGCCCAGGACTTATGCCAGTTCATACACAGAATTAGTAGTTCTCTCTTCTCCAGGATTCCCAGCGAACACTACTTGGCTGACAGGACCTCTTGGAGTTTTTGTTGCCTGTCCTGTTTTTTCACAGTACGTTGACTAGGGTCTCCCTCACAAGACTGGGAAAGAAAAAGAAGGAGAGAGAGAGAGAGAACATAGGGATTTCCCCTGCATACTTTGGTTCACAGGGGCTCCTTTTTCTGGTCCTGGGGGAGAGCGGGGGCAGGGCAGAAAGACAAGGCTTTTCTTGGATTTTTTGTGGCACACATCAACTGGGGAGTTCCTCCACTGGGCCACCTGTGTCAAAGCTGAGAGGGTTAAAAGAACAGAAAACTAATCCCCACCCTTACCCCCTCCCTTCTCCCAGTACCTCCACCCAAGGTCTCCAGCCGGCCAAAAATCATAAAACTGGAAAACACATTCCTGTATCAGTGGCTTGTTCACGTGTTATCACCCTCCCCCTTCCAATTTGCCTGCCATGTTTATTTTCCAGAGTCCTCAGGAAGTTGTTATTTAGTTTTGTCCAGAACTCAGTTCTGATGAGTGGAAGAGCTAAGCCGTAGTGTGCTTACTCCAGCACAAGACATCTCCAAGCTTTAAAAATCTTATAAAATTTAAACTTGAGGAGTTTTTGTTTTGTTTGTAGGCAATCGTGTGTGTATATGTGCGCGCACGCGTATATGCGTGTGTGGGTGCGGGTTTCCCAAGTAGTTTAAACATACTTTTTTTCCTCTCTTTCTCTAGCAAGAGGGATTTTTAGAAAAGTTTGGCAGGTAAAGAATCTGCAATGTTGTGGTTCTTTATTGCTAAATGAGAAACTACAAAATTTACCTTAGTTTTATTTGTTCCTCAGTTCAATAGAATTTCACTTTAGAGTTTCTTAAAGATGTTTTTTAAAACTCTTTGATTTATCAAAGTGTCATGGTACTGCATTTGTGAATCCCAAACTAGCTTCTGCTGTATATTTAATTTGATACAAAATATCTGAAGATTATTTTGTCACCACTCTTTCTATTCCAAATGCTATTTATAAGAAACAAACTTTAATAAGAAAAGATATTTTGGAGTTTTTATAATCAGCTTAAAATCGTGTCCATTTTCTTTGGTTTAAATATAGGGGATAAATTTATTTCATTAAAAGGAATACTTTTAAGCAAAAGGATTGTTTTAAAGTCAAGCATGCAAATTTTAATAAGAAACATATGATTTTAAAACATACATTTTCTATCTTGCTGCAGTTTAAAGACAGACATTACATTATACAGTCCATCAATATTACAGTGTAAGAAATTACATTTATATTCCTTTGATAAATAAGAGTTTGTAGAGATTCTGATCAGCTCTTTTGTAGTCTACCATAGAGAGGAACAGCTAGTTAACCTGTTGCTAAGCAACTGTGCTTCATAGACCAGAACTTCTGGAAACCAAAGAGAGGGTCGGAGTTTCGAATTGTGAATTGTCCAAATTTACAAAGAGAAAGAGACAGGCAGTGCACAAATGAATGGAGAACTGGGAAGCCACCTTTTGAAAACTAAGCAGAGGCAATTCAAGTGAATATTCCAGAAATAAACCAACGGCCCAATTCCCAAGTTCCTCCATGCACACAACAACCACTGAACTCAAAGGAGTTCTGCATGTGTAAGGGCCAAAAGATTAACCCTCAAATAGCTCCATGAAATCAAAGTAAAAAATAATAATAAAGCGAATTTTTATTAACATGCTTAAGACTTTGCTAAAAGTGCCCTCTATCATAGGTAGTAAAAGAAAATCAACACGAATATTTTATTAAGCAATCATTAAATTTCAAAAGTGAAGCACAAAGAAGTCAGCAAATTAAATGAGAAGGTTTGAATTGTAGACTTGAGAATTGGATTTTCACTTACATTTTAAATTAAATTGTTAACACTATATAAAGTGTTTAAGGAAAAATATAAACATTTCTGTTCTGCTTCAGTTGTGAAGAAATTATAATTTCCATCTCTCTTCAGAAAATCTAAAATGTGTAAAATAGGTTCTTTTCAAACAGAACCACCAAGCAGTCATTGCTTGGCACATAGAATTTCTAAACCTAAAGAGAATAGTGAATTGAAACCTCAGAGAGCAGTTGAGATGGGAGATACCATTATCCCAAGTCCTGCGGTTACCAAATAGTTTTTAGATTCTCTCCAAATTAAGCCCACACCGACAAGTCTGTACCGTGAGCAGCAGGTCCATTCCCCTCCCTGCTCTCCAGTTCTCTGTCCTTCTCTAGCCCTGAGCCTCAGGGTCCAGGCCCCTGCGTGGGGGTGGGGGGGCACGACCCACACGTGTCCTTCTTCTCTTGGTTTTGGTTGGGTTTAGTCAATAGGTGAAGGAAGGTCCGGGAGCAAGAAGAGAGAGGTGCCAGGTAATTTCTACCTCCACACCCTCCCTGCCTGTCTGGGGCGGAATCCACTGAGATGGCAGCTCAAGCACTCACTGGCCACGAACACCCTTTCCTGCCCTGGCCCTTTGGGGCCACTCTTGCTGGCGCTTGGGTCCCTCAACATCTCCTGTTGGTTCCTTTAGCCCTGCCCACACCTCTGGAAATAGGCCCTTCAAGAGATTCTCTTCTAAATCCCGGAAGAGCATACCCTCTATTTTCTGAAGAATCCTGACAAGTACATAAAAATTATTTAATTATTATTAAGTAAAAATAGCATAAATAAAATATTAATGAGTAAATAAAATTTAAAAATCTAATTTTGTGTAAAACGAAGCTAAGAATTTTAGTTTATATATTTTAAACATAGCAATTTCTTTCTGGGAAGCTTATTTTCTGACTACCAATCAAATCTTCATTTATGGCCGGGCGTGGTGGCTCACGCCTGTAATCCTAGCACTCTGGGAGGCCGAGGTGGGCGGATTGCTCAAGGTCAGGAGTTTGAGACCAGTCTGAGCAAGACCAAGACCCCATCTCTACTAAAAATAGAAAGAAATTAATCGGCCAACTAAAAATATATAGAAAAAATTAGCCGGGCATGGTGGCACATGCCTGTAGTCCCAGCTACTCGGGAGGCTGAGGCAGGAGGATCGCTTGAGCCCAGGAGTTTGAGGTTGCTGTGAGCTAGGCTGACGCCATGGCACTCTAGCTGGGCCAACAGAGTGAGACTCTGTCTCAAAAAAAAACCAAAAAAACAAAAGCAAATCTTCATTTATATTTTTTATATGTTGGAAAAAATTTCCCAGAACGATTGCTATCAACCAAATTGTGCTAGCAATCAGGAAAGAAAATGATCATAGTGCTGTTCTGAATGTTATTCATATCTGTTTTTCAAAAATAGGTGTAATGATCAAATACTTCACGAAATGATTATGCCGAAATAAAATGCTTCATAGTATATTGGTTTTGGTGTATTGTACTGAATATAACCACAGACCATTTTGCAAATTATAGTATGTCATGTAGACGTAGCTTTCATAATGGATGCTATAATTATTACTTTTTCTAACCAAGAATCAGGAGCAGAGTATACATACAAAGTCTGTAAGGGAGGACTTTTAGTAACCACATTTTAATCTCTTCCTCCTGAGACCTCACTAAAATTAGAGGAACAGAATAAATAAAAATACATTAAGTACGATCAAGAAAACAGGAAGGGAACATGAACAGACAAGGGACTGCCACAGATACTTTCGGAGGGGAGCAGCCACCGAGCAGAGGTCGTTGATTTGGCTGAGTGGAAGAAGCTGAGCCCCAGGCCCGAGGCCTGCACAGCGCGCAGACGCAGATGGGAGTAAGCACAGTGGGGGCTGAGCGGCTCCTTCGCCCACTCGTGGGAAGATCGCGGAGAGACTATAGGTTTCCGTAGGCCTTGCAGGGTAGTGGCTCCTCCGGACACAGACACCAGACACTGGAGAGGTGTGGCTCAGAGCTTAAAAAAAGAAAGAGGGAAGGAGGGAGAGTTAAAATTAAATCTGCACTCTTAACAATGAAATACTCATACTAAAGCTGCATACTGAACAAGGAAATACTCTTCCTTAAGCTGTTCCTAGATCATTTCTGGTTGTCAAGTATAGGCCCCACCCCTCACTCTTCTGGCTACTCAAAGGCAGACAGATCCAAACAAAGAAATACCAGGAGAACAGTAATTAGAGGAAACAGAAGTGATGCAGAGAACAGAATAAGACTTTAAGAATCCTTTATTAATATCCTCAGACAAATAAATGAAGATATTGCATTCATGAAACAGGTGTTATGATATAAGAGAGAACAAGAAAAAATTCAAGAAACTTTAAATGATGGTAGCTGAACTAAAAACATCAAATAAGGGTTAGAGTGTAATAGTAATTTCCCAGGAAGTAGAACAAAAGGGAAGTAAAATGGAAAAGGATAGTAGGGAAGGAGTAATTAATTTAAAGAATCAATCCAGAAGGTCTGATATCTAATAGGTGTTTCAGAAAGAGGAACTGAAAAAAGAGTGGGAAGAAATGGCATAAAAATAGTAATAATAACAATCTTCTTCTTTTTTTCCTTCTTCTGTCTCCCTTCCTCTTCCTCTTCGCGCACCTCCTTCTTTCTTCTTTGTCAAGCAAACCTCTCAGAATTCCAGTGTATAAGCCCACTGTATGATTTAAGGGGCCCAATAGATGCCCAGCACAACGAAAAGGACCCACACCTAGACATATATTGGTTGGAAATTGCAGTATATTAGGGATCAAGAGAAAATCCTGAAAGCTGGTAAGTCCACACTGTCCAGTATGGTAGTCACCAGCCATAGGTGACTGTTCAGCACTTGAGATGTGGCTAGTCAGAATTGAGATGTGTTGTAAGTATAAAATGGACACTAGGTTTTGAAGGCTTAGTAAAAAAAAAAAAAGTAAAATATCGTATTAATAATTTTTATATTGCTCTCATGTTGAAATGATAGTATATTTTTGACATGGGCTAAATAAAACATTATTAAAACTAATGTTACTTGTTTCTTCTTATTTTATTTTAAAGTGGCTACTAGAAAGTTGTAAATGACATAGATGGTTTGTGTTCTATGTCTGTTGGACAGTGCTGTGCAGAGAGAAGAATACAGGTCACATGTAAGGACAGGGAAGCCAGAATGACAGCATACTTTCACCAACAGCTCTAGGAAACCAAAGAAAAATTATCCCCACATTCAGAGGGAAATAGCTTTCAACTTAGTAGTCTATATTCAGCTAAACTTTCAGTCAACTGAAAGACATTGGTAGACATTCAAGCATTCAAAAGTTTACCATCTTTGCCTTCTCCTAGAATGACAGTGGAGGAAGTGTTCCAGGAGAATAAGTTTGTAAACAAGTTGCATGGAAGGTGTGGGACTTAAAAGGAGGAAATCCAAGATAGGACTCGGAGAAAGTTGTGCCACGGGTCCAGGAAGCACACAAGCCAGTGCAGAGCAGGAAGACAGAGGGCTCAGTGGGAAGTCATGGGACCAATGGATTTGCTGAGACAGACAGCCTCGTGGCAGCTCATACAGCACATTGGAAGACTACAGGACAGGTGTGTAGAAAACTAAGTTATTTTTAAAGAGATGATAATTTAAGAAAAAGTTGTATTCTACCTGGCTCATGTGAATGCTATGAACATGATACAGATAATAATGTAAACCCAACAACTGTGGTATAATTATACTGAGGGCATAGGGAAGGGAGAGAAAAGTACACTTGAGCTAAATTTATATCTGTCAGAACAGGAAGACAAATGATAATGTCTAAAATAAGTAATTAAGAAATAACAGCACATGCTTATAACTTGGGAATATACAGGTAAATGACAGAAGAAATAGCTTAACAAGTCTAACATGGTTTTTCTTATGTCTTCTTATGACTGTGTAAGACCAGGGAGCAATAGAGAGGGGAGGGCAGGGGATGCTATTTTTGTTTCTATTACTATTTAGCATGAATTAAAATGATAAATATTAAAATTAGTTTTTTTAGAAAAACAAAGAACAACAAAAGCAAATGCAAAAAACAACAGCAAAAGGCCCTGTTGGGCACCATTATGTTGGTAGTACTATGTGAGGCCCTGTGGGGGATTTAAAAAAAGAGTATATAACCAGCAGGCTTATAGATAATGCAGCAAGTATCACTTGAGGTCTAATTATAATGTATATAGACTCCAGTAAAGTGTACTTTTGCTTTTAGTACTTCAGTTGCTTCATAATATCCCTCAAGATTTAGAGAAGAAAATAAGGATCTGTTAGGTTCTTAACATAGCAGTTTACCAGATGCATTTCTTAATAAAACTACATCTGTCAAACCACTGAGTGCCATCTGTATTCATAAAGACATCTTTGAGAGGAGTGTGCCTTGTCAAGATCCTGGAGGCAGAGGTTGGGCTGGGCAATTGACTGACTGGCTGTGGGACTCTAGACAAGCTCATTCTTGTGTGCTTTGGATTCATCACATCCTTTTTGGTCATTTTTTCCCCAAATCTAAATTTCTTTAGTTCAATTCATCTATCTGATTATGTGATTGTTTTGAGTCAGTTATTGCTGTATTTTTTTAAATTTTAAAGCAATAAATGTTCATTGTCAAAATTCTATAAAATGCAGAGAATGTGATGCTTAGCTCTACTATGTAGTGGTAACCACTGTTCACATTTTGAGATTCATACTTCAAACTATGAGTATTAATAAATCCTAGATAGAATACTCAGTAGCCATTAAAATCATGTTTTTGATGGGAATTGAACTGAATCTGTAAATCACTTTGGGCAGTATAGGCATTTTAACAGTGTCGATTCTTCCAATCCACGAGCATGGGCTGTTTTTCCATTTGTTTGTGTCATCTGTGGTTTCTATTGTCAGTGTTTTGTAGTTCTCCTTGTGACCTCTTTAGTTAAGTTTATTCCTAGGTATTTTATTTTCTTTGGAGCTATTGTAAATGCTATTAACTTGGGTTTGACTCTCAGCTTGATTGTTATTAGTATCTGGAAATGCTATTTATTTGTGTACATTGGTTTTGTAATCTGAGACTTTACTGAATTTATTTATCAATTCTAGGAGCCTTTTGGTGGAATCTTTAGGTTTTCTAGGTATAAGATCATATTGTCAGCAAATAGGAATAGTTTGACCTCCTCTTTCCTGGTTTGGATGCCTTTTCTTTTTCTTGCCCGATTGCTCTGGCTAGGACTTCCAGTACTGTGTTGAATAGGAATGGTAACATTGGGTACCATTTTCTCGTTTCATTTCTTAGGGGGAATGATTTCAGCTTTTCCCCATTCAGTATGAATTCAGTTGGCTGTGGGTTTGTCATATATAGCTTTTATAATTGTGAGGTATATTTCTTCTATATCTGGTTTGTTGAGGGTTTTTATCATGAGGGGATGTTGGATTTTATTGAATGCTTTTTCTGTATCTATTGAGATGATCATATAGCAAGCCAAATTCAATTATCTTTTTAATATGCTGTTGAATTCGGTTTGCTAATATTTTGTTGAGGATTTCTGGAACAATGTTTATAAGGGATATTGGTCTGTGGTTTTCTTTTTTTGTGTCCTTTGCTGGCTTTGGCATCAGGATGATACTGGCTTCCTAGACTGAGTTAGGAAGGATTCCCTCCTTCATGAACAGTTTCAGTAGGTTAGGAGCCAGTTCTTCTTTGTCAGCCTGGTATAATTTGGCTGTGAATCCATCTGGTCTGGGGATTTTTTTTTTGTTGGGAGATTTTTTATTAGTGTTTCAATCTCGCTATTCATTATTGGTCTGTTCAGAATTTCCATTTCTTCCTGATTCAAACTTGGGAGGTTGGGTGTTTCCAAAAATGTATCCATTTCCTCTAGGTTTTCTAGTTTGTGTGTGTGTAGAGGTTTTCATAGTAGTCATGGATGGTATGTTATATTTCTGTGGTATCAGTTGTAATGTTGCCTTTTTCATTTCTTACTGAGCTTATTTGAGTCCTTTCTCTTATATTTCTGATTAATCTAGCTAATGATCGATTGATTCTGTTTATCTTTTCAAAGAACCAACTTTTTGTTTCATGGATCTTTGCATTGGTTTTCTTCTTTATTTGGTTTCCATTTTGTTTAGTTCAGCTCTGGGCTTTGTTATTTTTTTCTTTTGCTAGCTTTGGGTTTGGTTTGTTCTTTTTCTAGTTTCTAAAGATGTGATATTAGGTTGTTAATTTGTGATCTCTCTTGTTTTTTTGATGTAAGCAACATCATTTTTTACAGATCTAGAAAAAAATAATCCTAAACTTCATATGGAACCAAAAAAGAGAGCCCAAATAGCCAAAGTAATCCTAAGCAAAAAGAACGAATTCATAGGCAACACATTACCTGACTTCAAATTATACTACAAGGCTATAGTAACCAAAACAGCATGGTATAAAGGTACACATATAGACCAGTGGAACAGAATAGAGAACCCAGAAATAAAATAATGTAGCTACAACCAACTGATTTTTAACAAAACAGACAAAAACATACACTAGAGAAAGGATACCCTGAGGAAACTGGATAGCCACATGCAGAAGAATGAAACTGATCCCTATCTCTCACCATATACAAAATCAACTCAAGATGGATTAAAGACTTAACTGTAAGACCTGAAACCATAGAATTTCTAGAAGAAAATGTAGGACAAACTCCTCTAGACATTGGCTTAGGCATGAATAAGACCTGCAAAGCAAATACAGCAACAACAAAAATAAATAAATTAGACTTAATTAAATGAAAAGGTTCTGCACAACAAAGGAAATAATCAACAGAGTAAATTGACAACCTACAGAATGGGAGAAAATATTTGCAAACTATATATCCAAAAAAGGAATAATATCCAGGATCTACAAAGAACTCAAGCAAATCAGTAAGAAAAAAACAAATAACTCCATCAAAAAGTGGGCAAAAGACATGAACAATTTTTTTCTCAAAAGAAGATAAACAAATGGCCAAACATGAAAACATTCTCAACATCACTAATTATTAGGGAAATGCAAATTAAAGCCACAATGAGATACCACCTTACCTCTGTCAGAATGGCCATTATTACAAAAAAGAATGGATGTTGGTGCAGATGCAATGAAAAGGGAACACTTATACACTGTTGGTGGGAATGTAAACTAATACAACCAGTGTGGAAAGCAGTATAGAAATTCCTCAGAGAACTAACAGTAGACCTAACATTCAATCCAGCTATCCCACTACTAGGTATCTAACCAAAGGAAGAGAAATCATTTTATAAAAAAGTCACCTGCACCTGAATGTTTATCATAGCACAATTCACAATTAGAAAGATATGGAACCAACCTAAGTGCCTATCAACTGATGAGTGGGTGAAGAAAATATATATACATACATATATGTGTGTATACACACACACACACACACATACGCACCATGGAGTACTACTCAGCCATAAAAAGGAACAAAATAATGTCTTTTGCAGCAACTTGGATGGAGTTGGAGACCATTGTACTGACTGAAGTATCTCAGGAATGGAAAAACAAATGCCACATGTTCTCACGTATAAGTGGTAACTAAATGAGAGATATATATGGTCATAAAGTGGTATAATGGACATTGAAAACTGGTAAGGGGGTGGATGGGAGGAGAGTGAGGGATAAAAATCTACCTATCAGGTACAACATACACTATTCTGGTGATGGTACAATGAAAGCCCTGACTTCAGCATGATACAGTTCATCAATGTAACAAAAAACATTTGTACCCCATATATTTTTGAAATAAAAAAAAAAACATGTTTTAAACAAACATTTCAGGATATGGGAAAAACACTCAAGCTTTCATTTTTAGTATTGTATACCATTTGTTGTACTACGTGTTGTGGTTGCATGGTATTCTGCCCTATGAATGTGCCATACCATAGCCTGTGAATGGACCAAACCATTATTTTTAGACATTTTCATTTGTTTCTAGTATGTTATTGTTATAAATAACATTGTAACAAACATCACTAAACATCAATATATTTCTCTCTACTCATTTCCTAAGGATAAATTTCAAAAATAGAATTACCAGGTCAAACAGCATAACCATTCTTACTCTTTTGATGCATATTCCAAATTACCCTCCAGAAAGATGGTTCACATCACTACCCTAATACATGGACAAGTGTGCCTGTTTTCTGCCCCCACCTACTCCAAGTATTATCATTTTCAAAGATTTTTTCATCTAATGGGTCGAAAATGGTACCTCTTATTTTTATTGAGATTGATTTTTTGAAATATATTTTTTAGCCATTTATATGTACTTTAAAATAAATTTCCCATTCATCTCTCTTGACAGTTTTTATATTGAGGTGTTATTCTCTTACTATTTTGTAAACGTTCTTTTTATATTAAGTGTAATCATACTTTGTCATATAGTGAAACTATCTTTCCCAGTTGTTGGCCTCTTCAGAGGGCTTTTTTGTTTTTAATGGAGATCCTTTCTTAATTATTACATAGATCAATTAATCTTTTCCTTCATAGTGGTTTTTTTCACTTTTATGCTTAAAGGAGTATGTTTCACCTTGAGATCAGTTAACCATCTACCTATATTTTTCTCTGGTTCTTCCTTGTCTTCATTCATAATGACTTCTTTAATTAACCTGCAATTTAATTTGGTGCCTGGTGTGAGGTGTGATCTATCTAACGGTATCTTTCTTCCATCTAGTTTATCCAATGTTTACTTATTTATTTTTAAATATAAATTAAGGAATATTTCAACAGTGTGTAAAAGTAAAGAGACTAGTGGAATTCATTTCCATATACCAATCATCCAGATTAATACCTTTTATTAACTTCAAAAAGTCATCTTTTACCAGCAAATAAAAGTGAAATTATTACAGTAAAAACAATTATAAAATTTAGGGGATAAAAGCAGTTGGTAACCTGGTTGGTGATGAGATGGTCAGATGGCAGGGATGAGAACTCAGAAAGCAGGTAGCTGTATAGCGTCAGAGTAGGCATAGGCATGGGCCCAACAGGGGGCAGTAGCGGGAGGTCCTTTCAGACCACTGGTGTCTGATAGGGCAAGTAAGTGGACAGCAGAAAGCAGTGGCCCAGGGTGGGGACCAAGTTAGGGCTTCCTTCTCTGAAAGCAGAGTTCCAGTCCTGGAGGAACTGTGTTGATAGGAAGGACAGTAGACCAGGGCTTCCACGTGATGTCAAAGCTAGTGGGCCTAGTTATCCCACGTGGACTGCCATTGCTGGGGCTTGTGCACAACTGGACAAAGCCAAACTCCAGTTATTAGAACTAGATTTCAACCTCAGAGTTGAATTAGAAGCAAGACTTACCTAATGCTGACTGGATGAGCTCTCGCTCTCTTTATGGACAGGATTGGTCCCAGAGTTGGAGTGAGCCAAACTTGTCAACTACGGATAAGCTTACAGATTTTAGTGATCTGGACGCATGACCCATAAAACTTTGTCTCTATTATTGTGAATGTTCAGATCAGTTAGTAGACTAGCTTTGTGGACTTAATCAACTTTAACTTCAGCTGCCATTCTCCCTTACACTGCTGTAACCACACTGGCCACCTTACTGTTTCTGGATTTGGCTAGGCATGGTCCTGCCAAAAATACTCTTGATCTGCTATTTTTCCAAATAACCAAGTGACATGACCTATCCTGTTCTTCAGGTCTTTGCTAAAATGTCACTTTCTCAGTGAGGCCCTCCCTGACTACCCCATCCAAAATTCTAACCCATGCTTCTTATACCCTTTCTTCTTTTGCTTCATAGCACTGAACACATCTGGGATCAGTATATATATTTTGCTTATTTATTTTTTCACCCCCTTCCCCCACCTCAATATAAATCCTGAGAGGACAGGAGTTTTCACCTGTTTTATTAACTGCTTTATCCTCAGTGCTTAGAACAGTGCCTTGCATGTAGTTGATGATCAAAAAAGTATTTGCTGAGTGAAGATATGAATGAATGAGTAAATGAATGGAAATGGTTTGCAGAAGTTAGTATGTAAGTGTCTTATCAGTCAGGATCCCAAGAGGAAACAGATAGAATGGTGTACCTCAAATGGGGTAATTAGGCAAAATGTAGTAAAGGATTATTTACAAAGGCGTGGGCAGGGTTAAAGGGTGGTACAGTAGCATCACCCTCCTTAGGTCTGAATAGGAAAGAAGAAGAATAGTTACCGGAATCTTAAGAGAGCAGCTGTAGGGGACTGTCATATGAAAGGCCTTCACTAAAGGTGCACAGTCAACCCATGTTGACCCAGAAGAGAGGAAGGCAGGGGAATAAATACCCATCCTCAAACTCCTCCTACACTCTAACCTTTTTCTGGTGCCTCCCATTGGCAAACCTAATAGGAAACCAGAGGACAGAGGAATCCATTGGTGAAGTCCTTAAAGGCCAGCAGCACTGTGGGGTAGAGAGCAAAGTGGAAAAGGGTGGAGAGAGGACTTGCAGGGAAAAGAGAAAATAAGCACATCAAGTATTTATAGATAGTTGTTTAAGGACAGCATTGAATATTCTTGTGGTAGGCAAAATTCTAAAATGATTCTCCAAGATCTCCCATCCTAGACCCCAGGACTGCGAACAACCCAGAGCTAACGCTATGCTTTGTGGTGAAAAACTGAAAACTTTCCCCCTAATATCAGAAAGGAGACATGGAGGCAGGCATTCACCACTTCTACTCAACATAGTGTTAGAAGTTCTAGCCAGAGCAGTTAGTCAAAAAAAAACAAAAACAAAAACAAAAGCCAAATAAAAGACGTCCAAATTGGAAAGAAGAAGTAAAATTATCTGCTTGCAGATGACTTACTTGATCTTATATGTTTGAAAAACCTTAAAGTTTCATGAAAAAGAACCTGTTAGAACTAATAAATGAATTCAGCAAAATTGAAGGATACAATATTGATACATGAAATCAGCTGCATTTCTATACGTTAACAATTAACAATCTGAAAAGGAAATTAAGAAAACAATTCCATTTGCAATAGCATAAAAAAGGATACAATACTTAGGAATAAACTTAACCAAGGAGTTAAAAGACTAATAACTACAACACATTGCTGAAACTAATTAAAGAAGACAGAAATAAATGGACATAGATTGAAATATTTAATGTTGTTAAGAGGATAATATTCCCACAGTGATATACAGAGACAGGTCAGTTCCTATCAAAATATGATCACTTTTTTTTTTTTGCAGAAGTAGAAAAACGCATTCTAAAATTCATATGGAATCTTAAGGAACAACAAATAGCAAAAAAAATCTTGAAAAAAAAAGAGCAAAGTTGGAGGACTCACACCGATTTCAAAGTTTACTACAAATCTTTAGGAATCAAAGCAATGTGGTTCTGGCATAAGGCAGACATATGGACCAATGGTATAGAATACAGATTCCAGAAATAAACTCTCACATACGTGGTTAATTGATTTTTGACCAAGGTAGAAAGACCAGTCAATGGGGAAAGGACAGTTTTTGCAACAAATGGTGCTGGGAAAACCAGATATCCACGTGCAGAAAAATGAAGTTGGACACTTATATAACATCATATACAAAAATTAACTCAAAATAGATAAACAATCTACACAGAAAAGCTAAGACTGTAAAACTCTTAGAAGAAAACATAAGGAAAAAGCTTCATCACACTGGATGATACCTAAAGCATAGGCAACAAAAGAAAATGTATAAATTGGCCTTCAACAAAATTAAAAGCTTGTGCATCAAAGGACACAATCAAAAGAGTGAAAAGACAATCTATTGGATGGGAGGAAATATTTGCAAATCATGTACATGATAAGAGATTAATATCCAGAATATATAAAGAGCTCCTACAACTCTTCAACAACAACAACAAAAAACCAACCCAATTAAAAAATTGAATTTGAATAGACATTTCTCCAAAGAAGATATACAAATGGCCAACAAGTACATGAAAAGTGCTCAACATCATTAGTCATTAGGAAAATTCAAATCAAAACCAACATGAGATACTACTTCGCACTCATTAGATGACTATTATCAAAAACAGACAAAACCAGAAAATAACAAGTGTTAAGGAGGATGTGGAGAAATTCGAACACTTGTGCATTGCTGATTTGGCTGCTGCTGAAAAAACAATCTGATGGTTCTTCAAAAAGTCAAACATAGAATTATCATATGATTCAGTGATTCCACTTCTAGATATATACCCAAAAGAATTGAAAGCAGGTACACAAACATGGTATGCCAATGTTCATTGCAGCGTTATTCACAGTAACCAAAAGATGGAAAAAACCCAAATGTCCATCAACTGATGAATAGATGAACAAAATGTAGCATATATATAAAATGAGATATTATTTAATAATAAAAAGGAATGAAATTCTGATGCATGCACTAGCTACAATATGGATGAAACTTGAAAACATTATGTTCAATGAAATAAGCCTGACACAAAAGGACAAATATTGTATGATTCCATTTATATAAAGTACCTAGAATTAGAAAATTCATAGAGACATCATAATAATTAAAAAGTATGCATTTTTAACATAATAAAATATTAGAGCAAAATTTCATGTCAAAATTACACATCCACATCATAATTTTTAAATAGCTACATTGTATGGTGATATACAAAGAAATATTTAATGAATTGCTTATTTGGGGACAATTAAGTAGTTTTTCATTTTTCATTCTATAAAAAATGAGATGGTAAATATGTGTGTTATTCCCTAGTCTGATTTTTTAGAATACATTTCTAGAAATAGAATTGGGGGATCAAAAGATTTCATATTGTAAGAGTTTGAACTTCGCTAAAGGAATTTTACTGAGAAACCAAGGTAGCAAATTTGAGGATGTGTTCTCATTTTTAAAAAAATGATAGTAAAATGCACATAACATAAAATTTACCATCTTAACCATTTTTAAGTATGCAGTTCAGTAGCATTAAGTGCATTCACATTCTTATGCTACCATCATCACCATCCATCCAAAGAACTCTTTTCATCTTATAAAACTCAGACTTTGTACCTATTAAAAATAACTCTCAAATGAGTTGAAAACTTATGTCAACAAATAGATCGGCACATGGATGTTGAGAGCTTTATTCATAATTACCAAAATTTAGAAGCAACCAAGATGAACTTCAGTAGGTGAATAGGTAAATAAACTGTGGTATTTCCCATACAATAGAGTATTATTCAGCATTAAAAAGTATTGCATTATCAAGCCATGAAAAGACATAGAAGTACCTTTAATGTGTATTACTGAGTGAAGTGAATCTGAAAAGGCTACATACTATATGATTTCAGCTATATAACATTTTGGAAAGGGGAAACTATGCAGACAGTCAAAAGAGCAGTGGTTGCCAAGGGTTGGGGGAGGGAGAGAGGGATGAATAGTTAGAGCACAGATTTTTAGGGCAGTGAAAATACTCTGCATGACATTACAATAATGGATACATGTCGGTATACATTTGTCCAAACCCGTAGAATATACAACAAGAGTGAACCCTAATGTCAACTCTGGACTTTTGGATGACAATGATGTGTTAATGTAGGTTCATCAGTTGTAACAAACATATCACTCTGGTGGGGGATATTGATAGTGGGGAAGGTGTGCGTGCGTGGGGGCAGGGGATATATGGAAAAGCTCTGTACTTTCCTCTTAATTTTGCTGTGAACCTAAAACTGCTCTAAAAATACAGTCTTAAAAAAAAAGATGAAGAAGAAATAAAGTCTTTCCCAGACAAACAAAAATTGAATGAATTTGTTGCCAGTAGACTTGTCTTTCAGAAATTGTTAAACGAATTTCTTCAGACATCAGCAAGATGATGGAATAGGTGGTCTCTAGCTTGCATTCCCCTATACGGTCATCTGGCAGCCATCCTCAGACTAAAGTGCTTTGGTGGGAGCTTTGAAATACAGATAGGAGATGGTAAAACCCCAGTGAAGCCCAAGACCCAGGAGAGCAGCTTTGAGAAAGCAGACCTGTACTCCAGTAGCTGGCTTACTACCACATGTGGTACCAGCTACAGACCAAAGCAGCTCCATGCCCCTAAGGACTCTGACTTAGCCCCACTTTGCCATGGTCCTGAAACCAGCTTGATCTACCAAGGGACCCAGGAGGAGCCCCTAGTAACAGGCCCATTGGCCATTGACCCAACCCAACTGTATGTATATCTTGAAGTGGCCCTGTGACCCGGCTCCAGCCATGATCTCAGTCCTGCCTGCCCAGGGACCCAGTGACATCCATTCATGTTCCTTCTAGCAGGCCCAACAACCTCAGTCTCAGCTGTGGACCCTGAAGTCTACCTTGGCTATGGACCGTGAAGTGGCCCTGATACCCAATACCAGTCTCTGCTGTGGTCTGGGGGTAGTTCTGTGGACCCTGAAGCAGCCCTGAGACTCAGATCCATCCCTGTTTTCCTGCAGTGCTAGAAGCAGTTCTGCCCATGCAGAGATGCAGTGGAAGCCTGTTCAAGGACCCAATGTGAGTCACACCTATCTGTGCCCCTGGTAACAGGCCTGCTGGCTGCGGCTTTGACTGCAGACATAGAAGTGGCCCTGTTACAGGACTCCATCCCTGCTAGATTATGGTCACAGAGGAAGTCCCATCCACCTGAGGGTCTGGTAGGAAACCGTGCCTCTATGTACCCATGGAGCAGGACTGCCAACCACAGACCCTACTGTGGAATTGTAAACAGCCAAATAACCTGGCCCTAGCCCAGCTCAACTGTGATCCTAGAGGCAGACCCATCACCCTAGGGACCCAGCAGAGTTCTTTACTTGCCAAAACCAGTCTACAAAACAGAAAAAGGTGTTTGCATCTTTAAACGTACAGACATTTGTAGCAAGGCTACACACAGCATGAAGAATTAGGCAAACGTGAAACTACCAAAAGAAACTAATTTAGTTTTAATAATTGACCCCAAAGAAATAGAGATCTACAAATTCACAATTAAGGAAGCTGAGCTACAAGAGAACACAGAAAGACAACTCAACAAAATCAGGAAAAAATACATGAACAAAATAAGAAATAAACAGAGAAATAGAAAGCATAAAAAAGAACCAAACAAATTCTGGAGCTAAAGAATACAATGAATAATATTAAAAATTCAGTAAAGAGCATCAAGAGCAGACTTGATCAAGCTGAAGAAAGAATCTGTGAACTTGATGGCTATTATTAAAATGGCAAAAGATAACAAATAGAGAAGATGTGGAGGAAAGGGAACTCTATATACTCTTCATTGGAATGTAACTTGCTTCACCCATTATGAGAAATAGTGTGAAAATTTGTCAAAAAATTAAAACTAGGACTTTCATATGATCCAGAATTCCATTTCTGGGTATATATCCAAAGGAAATAAAGGCAATTTCTCAGACATCTGTACATTTCCATGTTTACTGAAGCATTATTGACTATAATTAAGAGCAGAAACAACCTAAGTTTCTGTGGATGGTTGAATGGATTAAAAAATGTGATATTGTATATAGAGTGGAATATTATTCAGCCTTAGAAAAGAAATTTTCCCATTTCCAACATGTATTATATGAACATGGAGACCATTATGCTAGGTGAAATATGCAAGACACTAAGAGACAAATACTTCATGATCTCATTCATACATGGAATCTAAAAAAGTCAACTTCATAGAAGCAGAGAGTAGAACGGTGTTTGCCAGTGGTCGGGGGTGGAGGAAATGGGGAGATGTTGATCAAAGGGTATAAACTTTCAGTTATAAGATGAATATGTTCTGGACATCTAACATACATCATGGTGACTATAGTTAATAATAATGTATTCTTTACTTGAAATGTGCTAAGAGAGTAGATCTTAAGTGTTCTTTACACACACACATACATAACTATGTGAGGTGATGTATATGCTAATTACATTGTGGTGATTAGTTCACAATTTATACATATATCAAAACATCAAATTGTACTCCTTATATAGATGCAATTTCTGTTTGCCAATCATACTTCAATAAAGCTGGAAAAAATAAAGCATATTTCAGAGCCATGAAGAAAATAATTTATTCAGTGATGAAAAATAATATAGGTTAGAAACTCAGATCTATATAAAGAAAGAACATTATAGAAAGAACAAATAAAGGTAAAATAGTTTACTTATTCTTCATCTAACTAAAACCAGATAGTTCAAATGAATAATAGCAACAATATATTCAGTAATTATAGCTCATGGAAAAGTGAAATGAATGACATGAATGTTATAAGGAACAGGAAGGAGGAATTTGGAATACTGTGTGTGATGGTTCATTTCAGGTGTTGGCTGTTTTGAGGGATGCCTGGATGGCTGGTGAAGCATTGTTTCTGGGCATGTCTGTGAGAGCATATTCAGAGGAGATTGTCCTGCAAATCAGTGGTCTGAATGAGGGCTTCATTTCAAGTGAGGTGGCATGAACAAGTCAGGCACTGGAGACTTTTAGGCAGTGAAATTATTTCATATGATGCCATAGTGTCGACATATGACCTTATGCATTTGTAAAAACTCATTGAACTGTAAAACACAAAGACTGAATCCTGATGGAAACCATGGACTTTTGTGATAATAATGTCTCAATATTGGTTCATCCCTTGTAACGGAATGTACCACCCTAATCCAAGATATCAATCATACATGTTAACTCTGAGGGGAGGCAAAGGGCAATATGTGAACTCTCCATAGGTTCCACTCAATTTTTTTTCTTTTCTTTATTTCTTTATTATTTCTTTTTAAATTTTTTTATTTCAGCATATTATGGAGGTACAAATGTTTAGGTTACGTATTATTGCCTTTGTGTTGAGTCAGAACTTCAAGCATATCCATCCCCCAGACGGTGCTCACTGCATCCATTAGGTGTGTATATACCCATCCTCTCCTTCCCCCTCCCATCTGCCCAACAGCCATTGAATGTTACTATATGTGCACTTAAGTGTTGATTGGTTAATACCAATTTGATGGTGAGTACATGTGGTGCTTGTTTTTCCATTCTTGTGATACTTCACTTAATAGAATGGGCTCCAGCTCTATCCAGGATAATACCAGAGGTGCTAGATCACTATTTTTTTTTGTGGCTGAATAGAATTCCATAGTATACATATACCACATTTCCTCTTTTTTTTCAATTTGAATACAGGCACTGTTTATAACTGACTAGATTACAAAAATAATCATGGTAGATACCTTAGTTCATTCTTCTAATAAGCCTGTTGATCTGCTTTTCCCTGTTGTCAGCATCTCCACTTCCTACAAAATAGGTTGTCTTTTTCTTCATTCCACCCTGTGGAGATGATAATTTGAAGGGCCACAGGAAATTATTTGCTTCTTTGGAGCATTTCCTAACAGTATAGATCTCATGAATCAGATCTTCCATGCAGATAATGCCATATTTACCAAGAGATCGAGCAATCAAAGCGTTATCTGTCAACACAATTCATTTCCTATTGATTTTGCCATAACCACGCTTGTAGATTAGTTCATTTACTGACTTCAGGTTTGGGTACTACCATGCAGTATATGGTTCTACAATCCTCAGCATGTTAACTGAAGCCTTGTTGAGCTTAACAAAGGTTCCACTGAAGATCTGGCGAAGGCGAACGAGCTGCAACACCTTTTGGACCTTTGGGCTCACACCATTGATACCTTGGATCCTGATGACAAACGCCAACTTGGGTTCTGCAGGTACATAAAAGTCGCCGCTTTTCTCGCCATCCTAGCCATTCAAATCTCAGTTCTGTACGTCTGCCTGTATTCCTTGTGATAATGCTTAGATTTTTCATAGATAAGCTTCCTCCTTGCTTTTCGAAGCATCTTTTGGGTAAACTTCTTTCTCAGGCGTTTGATCTTCAGCTCTGCAAATTTCCTTTGCTTTTTCTTAAGGGTTTCTGGCACAGCAGAAACCTTCTTTTTCTTCTCTTCGACACCCCCTGCATGGTTCCAGCCAGAAAAGAGCCATATTTTCTTAATCTACTCATGAATTGATGAGCACTTGGGTTGTTTCCAAATCTTTGCAATTGTGCTGCCATAAACATTATAGTACAGGTGTCTTTTTTATAGAATGTATTTTTTTCCTTTGGGTAGATACCCAATAATGGGATTGCTGGATCAAATGGTAGTTCTACTTGTAGCCCTTTGAGGTATCTCCATATTACTTTCCACAGAGGTTGTACTAGTTTGCAGTCCCAGCAGCAGTGTATGAGTGTTCCTGTCTCTCCACATACATGCCAACATTTGTTGTTTTGGAACGTTTTGATAAAGGCCATTATCACTGGAGAGAAGTGATATATCACTGTGGTTTTGATTTGCATTTCCCTGATAATTAGAGACATTGAGCTTTTTTTCATGTTTCCCGGGCATTACTCTATCTTCTTTTGAAAAGTTTCTCTTCATGTTCTTTGCCCACTTTTTGATAGGGTGGTTTGATTTTTTCTTGCTGATTCTATATAGATTCTAGTTATCAGCCCTTTATGGGATGTGTAGCCTGTGAATATTTTATCCCATTCTGTAGGTTGTCTGCTTGCTCTCATGATAGTTTCCTTGGCTGTGCAAAAGCTTTTTAATTTGATCAAATCCCATTTATTTATTTTTGTTGTTGCTGTGATTGCCTTTGAGGCCTTTTTCATAAATTCTATGCCTAGGCAAATGCCTGTAAGAGTTTTCTCAACATTTTCTTATAGAATTCTTATAGTTTCATGCCTTAGGTTTAAGTGTGTTATCCACTGTGAGTTGATTTTTATGAGAGGTTGAAGGTGTGGATCCTGTTTCACTTTTCTGCATGTGGCTATCCAATTTTCCAGCACCATTTATTGAATAAGGATTCTTTTCCCCAGTGCAAGTTTTTGTCTGCTTTGTCAAAGATTAGTCTATATGAGGATGGTTTTATATCTGGGTTCTCAGTTCTGTTCAATTGATCTATGTTTCTGATCTTGTGCCAGTAACATGCTGTTTTAGTTACTATAGCCTTGTATTATAGCTTGAAGTGTGGTAAATTGATGCCTCCCAATTTGTTCTTTTTGCTTAACATTGCTTTTGCTATACATGGTCTTCTCTGGTTCCATACGAAGTGTAGAAATATCTTTTCTAGGTCTGAAAAAATGATGTTGGTATTTTAATAGGATTGCATTGAATCTGTAGATCACTTTGGGTAGTATAGACATTTTAACAATGTTGATTCTGCCAGTTAGCGTGGTATGGTTTTCCACGTGTTTATGTCGTCTGCTATTTCTTTCCTCAGTGTTTTGTAGCTCTCCCTGTAGAGGTCTTTTAGCTCCTTAGGTAAATATATTCCTAGGTATTTTATTTTCTTTGTTGCTATTGTGAAGGGTATTGAGTCTTTGATTTGGTTCTCAGTTTGACTGTTGTTGGCATATAGGAATGCTACTAATTTCTGTACATTGATTTTGTAACCTGAGACTTTGCTGAATTTGTCAATTCCAGTAGTGTCATGGCAGAATCTTTGGAATTTTCCATATATAAGATCATATTGTCAACAAAGAGTGATAGTTTTATTTCTTCTGCCCCCATTAGGATGCCCTTGACTTCCTTCTCTAGTCTGATTGCTCTGGCTAGGACTTCCTGCAGTAAGTTGAATAGAAGTGGTGATCGAGGGCAACGTTGTCTGGTTCCATTTCTAAGCGGGAATGCTTTCAGTTTTTCCCCTGTTCAGTATGATGTTAGCTGAATAGGTAATATACACAAGCCAAGTATCTGCTGTCTTCATCAAACCCATCTACATCTAACCCACAATGATGCACTGAGACACAAGGTGAAGGGATGGAAAAAAATACTTCAGGCAAATGGAAGCCAAAAGAAAGCTGGTGTGGCAGTTCTGATTTCAGATAACTTAGTTTTCAAATCAACAAAAATAATGAAAGATGAAGATGGTCACTATATAATGGTGAATGGTACAAATCAACAAAAAGACATAACAATTCTAAATATTTATGCACCTAACTCATGTAAACCCATATTCATAAAGCAAATCCTACTTGATCTAAATGAAATGATAAACAGTAACACCGTAATAGCCAGGGACTTCAACACCCCTCCAACAGAATGGGACAGATCCTCCAAACAGAAAATAAACAAAGAAACAATGGACTTAAACAGAACTCTAGAACAAATGGGCCTGACATTTACAGAACATTCTACCCCCAAACCACTGGATATATGTTTTTCTCATCAGCTCATGGGACATTCTCTAAGAGTGACCATATCCTAGGCCACAAAGCATATCTCAAAAAATGTAAAAAATAGAAATTATACCATGCATCTTCTCAGACCACAGTAGGATAAAATTAGAAATCAACTCCAACAGAAACTCTCATCTCTACACAAAGTCATGGAAACTAAACAACCTTCTGCTGAACGATTATTGCATTAAGGAAGAAATTAAGGTAGAAATCAAAAGATTATTTGAAGTAAATGATAAGGGAGACACAAGTTATCAAAACCTGTGGGACACAGCTAAAGCAGTCCTGAGAGGAAAATTTATATCCATAAATGCCTACATCCAAAAAACAGAGAGATCACAAATGAAGAATGTATTGAATTGTCTCAAAGAAGTGGAAAAGGATGAGCAAACCAACCCCAAACCCAGCAGAAGAAAAGAAATAACAAAGATGAGAGCAGAACTAAATGAAATTGATAACAAAAAAAACCCATATGGAAGATTAATTTTAAAAAAAAGTTGGTTCTTTGAAAAACTAAACAAAATTGATATGCCTATTGCTAGATTAACAGGAAGCAGAAAAGAAAGGACTCTAATAAGTTCCATCAGGAATGAAAAAGGAGAAATTACAGCTGAAACCATGGAAATACAAAATATCATCTATGTCTCCTATAAAAACCTCTATGCACATAAACTGGAAAACATGGAGGAAATTGAAAAATTCTTAGAAACACACAGCCTCCTTAAGCTCAATCAGGGAGAAATAGAATTCCTGAACAGACCAATATCAAGTACCAAAATTGAAGCAGCAATAAAAAAGTCTCCTAAAAAGAAAAGTCCCGGACCAGATGGTTTTACATCCAAATTTTACCAGACCTACAAAGAAGAACTGGTGCCTAGCCTACAGAAATTATTCCACAACATCAAGGAGGAAGGAATCCTCCCCAACACATTTTATGAAGCCAACATCACCCTCATACCAAAACCAGGAAAGGATGCAACATAAAAAGAAAACTACAGACCAGTATCC
>VBSM01001163.1:3536179-3550261 GCA_008086735.1 Cheirogaleus medius | reverse complement strand
TGCTGCTACTTTTTTTACTGATGCTTCCAACACTCACAAGACCGGTTATTGGAGCTCCCAGGTACAAAAGGTTATTATCTCTCCTTTTTCATCAGTTCAGCAGAGTGAACTTTATGCTATTTGTTTGGTTCTCCAAGATTTTCCCAATAAGCCACTTAATATCATTAATGACTCTCAATATGCTGTTTATGTTACCTCTCAATTACCTACTGCCTCGTTACCACTTAGTCCTTCTACAACGTTGCAGCAGTTGTTCTCACACCTACAGACTCTTCTTCTCCAATGACATTTTCCTATTTATCTGGTACACATTCGCTCGCATTCCAGACTGCCCGGTCCCTTATCACAAGGCAATGCTAACATTGACTCTTTACTTATAGCTTCAGTTCAAGATGCCTCGGCTGAACACGCCCTTCATCATACTAATGCTAAAGACCTTCGACAACGATTGTCTCTTTCTAGAAAACAGGCTTGTGCTATTGTCCGCTCATGTTCCGCCTGTGCCCCTCTCACTCTTCCCTCTTTCTCCCCTGGGTGCAACCCACGAGGGTTGCGTAGTAATCATATTTGGCATATGGATGTTACTCACGTCGCATCGTTTGGAAAACTTCGCTATGTTCATCATACTATTGACACCTATTCTCACTTTCAGTGGGCTACAGCTCATAATTCTAAAAAGGCCGATGCGGTTATTACTCATCTTTATTCCTGTTTTGCTGTTATGGGACTTCCGGCAACATTAAAAACAGATAACACTCCAGCTTATACCTTCCAAAAACGTGCTAACTTTTTAACATTGTATTCTATTCAACATATTACCGGAATTCCTTTTAACAGCCAAGGGCAAGCCATCATTGAACGTGCCAGTCATACTCTCAAGCTTCAATTACAAAAACAAAAAGGGGGACAGGGAATCTCCTCATCGAGATTTACTCCGTGCTCTCTATACCCTTAATTTTTTAAATTTCTGGCAGGATTTGAATGCCTCAGCAGCAGAGCGTCATTTTGCTTCTTCACCTCCTTTACAAAAAGCCTGTGATCCTGTGTACGTTGCTGCCCCTACTGGTGGATGGATTGAGGGAGAATTTCTACAATGGGGTCGAAAATATGCTTATGTCTCCACAGAGCAAGGTTGTGAGTGGGTTCTTGTATGCCGCCTCAAGCGACAGTATCCTCAGCAAGACACCACTCAAGAAGAGAATGTCATACCAAACACAGACAAAGAAGAAGCAGGCGGTAACACTAGCTGTCTGGTTGATCCGTAACCTTTCTATTTTTTTTGGTTATTTTTTGCCCCCCTGCTGTTGGACAGGCTGATTCTGCTGATGCTCAGCATGTATATTGGGCTTATGTTCCCTATCCTCCCCTTTTGAAAGCGGTATTTTGGGGGAAGCCTGAGGTTGTGGTGTATACTAATGATTCTAAATGGCTGCCTCCGCCTTATCAGTATCAATCGCCATATCCTGAGGAAGAAGGCCACTCAGTATTTAATTATTCTACTTATGCTCAAGGTTATCCTATATGTTTTGGAGCGGGAGAACACTGCTTGGCACCTTCTGTGCAGGCTTGGGGCTTGCAATATAACGCCTCAACTTTTGTGGCCCTTACCATATTATTATCCATGAAAGGATTTAAAGGAACACCTGTTATTCTAACTGAAAGGCGTCCTGCCTTACCTGTGTGTTCTATGCCTCATTTGGAGCCACCTGTTACCCATTTTGACTGGAGTGTATGTAGAGGGAAAGTTTTAAAAGAAATTCATAATAACCCAAAAATTGTAGATTGGAGCCCCTACGGGGATTTCCAAGAAGTGTCCTCCGGTAGATCCTTGCGGTGGTGTGATAAAGACGATGGCATTACTGCCGTGGCCAATGAGCCTGTAGTTTGGAAAGATGAGGGGTTGTCTTCGCGACAACCTCACTTATTTGGACGATCAGAAAAACAGAGACATATCTGGAAACTTTCAGCCACCGGCGGAAGCCTTAAAGTTTGGGTGGGAAATATTACATCCAAGGACAAAGGTGGGGTGAGGGTGCATCTTCAGCCTTGACAGTCTAAAACTTTATTATCTTGTGTCTCTTATCCTTATTTACTACTTATGGGAACTGTTTATTGGAATCAGTCCACAGGAAAGTTGACTTGCCCTGGTAATTGTGCCCTATTTACTTGTGTGAACTTCACTTCATGGGCTACTTTTAACAAATCTTTACATAGTTTATACATCCTCAAGGCTCATACAGAGATATGGTTGCCTGTTAGCCTTTCGCGGCCTTGGGGGGACTCTGTTTTGGTTACGACTCTATTAAATTAACTTCTTTGGCTCGTAGAACAAAAAGAGTCATCGGTCTGATAGTCATGGCAGTAGCTGGCTTAATAGCTATTGCTTCCTCAGCTGCTGTTGCCGGAGTAGCCTTACATCATCTGTACAAACTGCTGACTTTGTTCAAAAATGGCATGAAGATTCTCATAAATTGTGGCAGCATCAGCAGGAAATTGACTCCTGCCTAGAAGGTAAAGTCGTCCAGCTGCAAAGCACTGTGCAATGGTTGGGAGACCAAATTCAGGTGCTGACCACTCAGTCCTTTTTATGTTGTGACTGGAATTTCTCTCCATTCTGTGTAACCCCCATTCCTTTTACCAGTAGCTGACACTGGATGTCCTTAAGAAAATTGTTGATTAGAGGTCTAAATACTACTGGAGATATCCAAAAGCTAGAGCAAGAAATCACTTCTACATTTCAAAAAAACTTAGCAGATTTTAACAATGATGAATTTTTCTCTGGTTTGGCTAATGGAATATCTCAAGTTAATCCCTTTGCTTCATTAAAAACTATGCTTGGTAGTATTGGTGGGAATCTGGGTGTCCTTTTGCTGCTGTTGTGTCTCTTATTCTTAATCCGTAGGTGCTGGAAGACAAAGCAGAAGACGCAGAGCAAAAAGCAGCAAGACATCATGGCTGTTTTTCAACATGTTTGTCGTTATTAATTAAAGAAATGATGGGGAGATGTTGGGGGCTGATTCTGGCGATTACCTGCCTTATACTAATCATTCACTATAGCCTGTAATGTACGTGTGCTGCATGACGCAGCGGTAACCAGTATTCTCTTCAGACATGGTTACTGCCTTGGGACATAACAAGAGGCCTGAGTTTCTGCACGTAAGCAAATGTTGCCCAGCTCCCACACGGTGGGCCCCCGTGATGGGAGTCTGGAGGCCATAAAGATAAGAAGAACATTCCCAAGGTCTGGCCCTGTACGATGGTTGGTAGTCAAAGACGGGTAAGATCCCTCATGGGGGGGGATGACCTAAGACAGGCACAACCGTGGGGGCCTGCCGCTGACTGGGAGAGAGCACAAGAAGTTCTTCTGATGGCTACATTGTTTATTGTTGCTTATTTTGGCCTTGATTTTTGAGTTATGTCTGGCGCTGGTGCTTCAAGTAACCGTTCCGAGGTCTGAGATCATGGGAAATTGTTCCCTTGTGATACAACTTCAGAATTGACAGTTATCACTGTTATGCTCAGATGCTCACATACAAGGAACTTACCCTGTGTCTGGGGGGTATAAAAATAAAGTGGCCGGTGCATTGGGCACTCGAGTCATGTGAAGTCTTTATGTGTGTCTATGTCGTTCTTTATGTTCTGTGTTCATCTCCCATCCTGTAATCGGGCCACGTTCAATGGAGACTCAATAATACACTTTAAATAACATGTGGGTCAAGGAAGATCTCAAGATAAATAAAAAATATTTTAAATTAAGCAAAAATGGAAATAAAACATCAAATTTTGTGGGATTCAGAGAAAGCAGTGCTCAGGAAATTTATAGCACTGGAATCATATATTACAAAGTAAGAAAGATCTAAAATCAGTAACCTAGTCATCCACCTTATGAAGCTAGTAGAAGAAGAAGAAATTAAATCTGATGTAAAGAAAGGAAAATAAATAATAAAAATCAGAGCAGAAAGCAATGAAATTGAATAACCCCAAATCAATAGGGAAAATTATTGAAGGCAAAAGCTAGTTGTTTGGAAAGATCAGTAAAGTTGGTAAGCCTCTAGTCAGGCTAAGAAAAAAAAAGAATGAGGACACAAATTACTAATGTCAGAAATGAATGAGGGGACATCATTACAGATCCCATAGACATTAAAAGGTTAATAAAGAATGTTTGAACAATATGCAGACTTGATAACCTGGATATTATAGATCAACTGGCTGATGGACACAATAAGCCAAATCTCATACAAAAAGGAAGAGATAATCTGAATAGGCCTACATCTATTTTTAAAATTGAATCAATAATTAATAACCTTCCAAAAGAGAGAACCAGGCCCAGATAGATTCAAGGGCAAATTCTACCAGATAATTAAGAAAAATATTATACCAATTCATTACAATCTCTTCCAAAAGATAGAAGCAGAGATGGCCAGGTGTGGAACCTGGCTCATGCCTGCAATCCCTGCACTCAGGGAGGCCAAGACAGGAGGATCATTTGGGCTCAGGAGTTCGAAACCAGCCTGACTAAGAGTGAGACCCTGTCTCTACTAAAAATAGAAAAATTAACTGGATGTGGTGGGACACGCCTGTAGTCCCAGCTACTTGGGAGGATGAAGCAGTAGGATTGCTTGAGCCCAGGAGTTTGAGGTTGCTGTGAGGTAAGCTGATGCCATAGCACTCTAGCCTGGGCAACAAAGTGAGACTTTGTCTCAAAAGAAGAAGAAGAAGAAGAGGAGGAGGAGGAGGAGGAGGAAAGAAGAAGAAGAAGAGGAGGAGGAGGAGGAGGAGGAGGAAAGAAGAAGAAGAAGAGGAGGAGGAGGAGGAAGAAAGAAGAAGAAGAAGAAGTAGTAAAGATAGAAGCAGAGGAAGTACTTACTCACTTTTTATTCAGGCAGCTTTATCCTAATAAACAGACCTAACAAAGACTTTATGATAAAAGAAAACTATGGACAAATATCTCTCATGAATATACATACACAAATCCTCAACCAAATACTAGCAAATTGAATTCAATAATGTGTAAAATTAATTATACACTGTACCCACATGGGATTTATTCCCGGTATGCAAGATTGGTTCAACATTAAAAAAAATCAAATAATATAATCCATCACATCAAGAGGCTAAAGAAGAAAAGTCACATGACATTATCCACAGATGCAAAAAAAATATATCATTTGACAAAAATCCAACATCCATTCATAATGAACAAAAAACCAAACTCCAACAATAAACTCCCATCAAACAAGGAATAGAGTAGAACTTCCTCAACTTGACAGAGAACATCTATGAAAACATAGGGCTAACTTTGTATTTAATTGTGAAAAACAAGAAGTTTTCTCACTAAATTCAAAACAAGGCAAGAATATTCCATCTCACTATTCCTTTTCAAGTTAGAACTAAAAATCTTGGCTAATGCAATGAGATGGAAAGAAAAGAAAAGAAAAGGTATACATGTTGTGAAGGAAGAAATAAAACTATCTTTGCAGATGATGTGATAATATATGTAGTAAATCTGGAAGAATTGACCAAAATAACCTCTTGGAACTAATAAGTAATTATAGCAAGGTTCCAGGATACAAGGGAATCACTTTCCTATATGACAGTAATGAATAATTGAAATTTGAAATTTAAAACACAATACAATTTACATTATCACCCCAAAAATAAAATACTTAAGTATAAATCTAATAAATTATGTACAAGATCTATATAAGGAAAACTGTAAAACTCTGAAGAAAGAAATTAAAGAACTACATAAATGGAGAGATAGTCCATGTTCATGGATAGGAAGACAATCTTATTAAGATGTCAGTTATTCCCAACTTGACCCATAGATTTACTGCAATTCCAGTCAAAATCCTAGCAAGTTATTTTGTGGATATAAACCAACTGATTCCAAAGTTTATGTGGACAGTCAAAATATCCAGAAGAGCCAAGACAGTATTGAAGGGGAGTACAAGATCATAGAACTAACATTACTTGACTCAAAACTTTTTACAAAGTTACTGTAATCAACATAGTGTTGTATTGGTGAAAGAACAGAAAAATAGATCAATAGGACATAATAGAGAGCCCAGAAATAGACCTATGCAAATGTAGTTAGCTGATCTTTAACAAAGGAGCAAAGCAATATACTAAAGATAGTCTTTTCAACAAATGGTGCTGGAACAACTGGACATTCACCTGCAAAAACCAAAACGAAACAAAACAAAACCCCAAACAAAAATCATAGACACAGATCTTCCACCTTTCAGAAACATTAACTCAAAATGGATTATAGACTAAACTTAAACTATAAAGCACCTAGAAGATAATATATTAATAGGAGGAAATCTAGATGACCTTGGATTTGGTGATGATTTTTTACATACAATACCAAAAGCACAATCCAAGAAAGAAATAATTGTTAAGCTAGATTTCATTAGAATTAAAAACTTCTGCTCTGCAAATGACATTATCATAAGAATGAGAGGATAAGCCTGAGACTAGGAGAAAATATCTGTAAAAGAAATATCTGGTAAAGGACTTTTATTCAAAGAACTCTTAAAATTCAACAATAAGAAAATTAAAAACCTGATTTAAAAATTGGCAAAACATCTGAACAGGTGAGTGGCATCAGCAAGATGACAGAATGGGAAGTTCCAGACAATCTTCCCTCACCAGAAGACAGATTCATATCAACACATGGACTGATTCCCTTTTTGAGAAATCCAGGGACCAGCTGAGAGGCTCCTACACCCTGAGCAAGTGTGAAATCAGCCACATCGAAGCAAACAGGGACATTTCTGATACATCCTCACCTTAATCCCTTCCCCTGGCACAGAAACACATAATCAAGAGGAGACTCCAAGCTTTCAGCTTTTCCTTGGAAAGAGAAGAGGGCTGGACCATACATTCAATATTCTGAATTTTCAGGGGGCTGCCCAAGAGACTTATTTCTTTCTTGCCTGAATATAAGCAGGGATAGAAAATGGTCCCAGGTTGGGAGCTGCATAAAACAAAGGCATAGTTTGCACTTGTATGCACTCAGTGGATATAACCCTTTTCCAAAACTCAGCACAGAATGAGCTCTGGTGAAACTCTCAAATCCCAGCCTTTTCCTGGAAATGGTAAAAGTTGGAGCATCCATCCAACACTGTCTTTTCAGGGTGCTGCCTGAGGGACTAGCTTTTGTTTTGCGTATCTCAGAGTGCTGATGGTACCAGGAATACTATAGATGCATGGGAGGCAGCCAGAATCCCTCTCTCTTACTCAGTGTGACAATATCAAGTAAACCCACAGCCCCCAGTTTCTCCCTGGGGAGGAAAGAGAAGACAAGCATGCACACAGTGTTCAGAATTTGGGGCAGAGGGTCCTGAGGAAATGGTTTCTGTTTCACCTGTCTCAGGGTGCTGACAGACTTGTCATGCTCACATGGCTGAGGGCAGTACAGCAGACAGACACCAGAGGGAGGGAGAGATTATGATCCTCATGAAAAAAGGAAACTGCAGCTGTTAGCAGGCAGATTGGTGAAGTTCTTCCCTTCAGTGAAGAATAAAAAATATTCAGGAAATATTTTAAAAAATATACATAATATTTTCAAATTGACATTTCTGATTCAAACTTAAACGTGTAGCCCTCTTACTTTAAAAGGAAGAACTGGAGAAGTGGATGCTTTTTCTCATAGGCAGACAGCAACACAAAGTGTTGATACAAAGCAACACAAAGAACTTGAAGAAACAGAAAACATGACTTGAAGAAAGGGAAGAAAAAAAAATTAAACATGACCCAAAGAAAAGAAAAAAATCAATCTCCAGAAACTTCTCCTAAAGAAACGGAGGCACATGAATTATCTTACAATGAATTCAAAATAACTATGATGAAAATGCTCAATAAGCTCAGGAAAATGATGCATGCACAAATGAGTATTTCAACAAAGAGATAGAAAATATTAACAGCAACAAATTTTTTAGATGGAGACTATAATAACAACAGAAATATTCACTGGAGGGGTATAGCAGTGGACTTAATAGGAAGAAAGTACCAGATAATTTAAAGACAGGTCACTTGAAATTATTCAGTCAGAGGGAAAAAAAGAATGAAACAAGAGTAAAGAAAGCTTATGGAACTTATGGGACACCATCAAGAAAACCAATGTATGCACTATAGGAGTTCCAAAGAGAGAAGAGATAGAGAAAAGGGGCAGAATGATTGTTTAAAGAAATAATGGTGAAAAAAAATCTAGGGAAGGAAATGAATATCCAGATTCAAGAAATCCAAAAGGCTCTAAATAAGATGAACTCTAAAAGTCCACACTGGGATACATTATAATCAAAGTGTCAAAAAAAATCACAAAGGGAATTTTTTTTCTTATAGAAAGAGTCTTGCTCTATCACCCAAGCTGGAATGCAGTGGTGTGATCATGCCTCATTGCAACCTCAAAGTCCTGAGCTCAAATTACCCTGCCTCATTTTCCTGAGTAGATGGGCCTACAGGTATACACCACTGTGCCTGGTTATTTGTTTTAAATTTTTTTTTGTAAAGGCAGAGTCTCACTCTGTTGCCCAGGCTGGTCTCAAACTCCTGGGCTCAAGCAATTTTCCTGCCTCAGCATCCCAAAATGCTGGGATTATAGGCATGAGCTACCACACCTGGCCCAAAGAGAGAATTTTGAAAGCATCCAGAGAAAAATTACTTGTTGCATACAAGGGAATTCCATAAGGCTATCAGTTGATTGTTCGGCAGAAATCTTGCAGGCCAGAAAGGAGTGGGATTGTGTATTTAAAGTGCTGGAAAAAAACCCTACCAATCTAATATACTGCACCTGGAAAAATCATCCTTCAAACATGAAAGAGTGGTAAAGACATTCCCAGACAAACAAAAAACAAAGCTGTGGTAATTTAACCACTACTAGACCTATCTTACAAGAAATGCTAAAGGGAGTCCTTCAAGTTGAACCAAAGGACTGTAACAGCAACATGAAAGCACATGAAAATATAAAGCTCACTGGTAAAGGTAAATATATAGGCAAAGGCAGAATACTTTCATTCTGTAATGATAGTGCATAAATCATTGTTTATGCTGGCAGAAAAGTTAAAAGACAAAAGTACCAATATAAATATAAAATTTATAAAATTATGTTATTATATACACATTATAAAAATATGTAATTTGTGACATCAATTCATAAAATGTGTTAGAGAAATAAATTGTTGCAGTTGAAGTTAAGCTGTTATCAACATAAAATAGATTCCTGTAACTATGTTTTATGTAAACCCCATGGTAATCATAAAGAAAATACTTATAGAAGGTACACGAAAGAAAAAAAGAAAGGAATGAAAACATGCCACTATGGAGAATAAACGAGCACAAAGGAAGATAGACAGGAGAAGAGAGACAAAAAACCTACAAGACAGATGAAAAACAATGAACAAAATGACAATAATAAGTCCATCCCTATCAACCATAACTTTAAATATAGTAGATTAAATTCCCCAGTCAAAATACATAGAGTGATTAAATGGATAGTAAAAAGACCCAACTATACACTATTTATAAGAGACTCACTTTAGTTTTAAATACACACATAGGCTGAAAGTGAAAGGATGAAGTAAAGTATTTCAGGCAACTGATAACCAAAAGAGAACAGGGGCGGCCGTATTTATATCAGATAAAATAAATAGCCTTAAATAAAAAATTGACAACGGAGACAAATCAGAATGTCATATAATGATAAAAGGGTTAATTTACCAAGAAGATATAATAATTTAAATATATATGCACCCAATATTAGAGCATCAAGAATGAATCATGAAGAAATAGAAAATCTGAACAGAACTATAACTGGTAAGGGGATTGAATTAATAATCAAAAATCTAACAGAGAAGAGCCCAGGTCCAGATGATATTTACTGGTAAATTCTAGCAAACATTTAAAGAAGAATTAATGTTAATCTTTCTCAAACTCTCCCAAAAATTCACAGAGCGGGGAACACTTTCAAACTCATTGTGTGAATCTAATATTAATCCTAATACCAAAACCAAAGACTCTACAAGAAAGGTAAACTACAAGCCAGTATCCCTAATGAACATAGATCAAAAATCTTCAACAAAATATTAGCAAACCAAATGTAACAGCACACTGAAAGGATCCTACACCAGTGCCAAGTGGCATTTACTCTTGGGATGCAAGGATAATACAACATATATAAATTAATCAATGTCATACACCACATTAACAAAATGAAGGATAAAAATTATATGTTTATTTTAATAGCTGCAGAAATGTACTTATAAAAATTCAACACTCTTTCATAAAAAATTCAACAAATTAGGAATAGAAGAAAATTACCTCAACATAATAAAGGCTATATGTTAACATAAAAAGCCCACAGCTAACATAATAATCAATGGTGAAAAACTGAAAGCTTTTCCTCTAAGAGTAGGATGCCCACTCTTGCCACTTCTATTCAACATAGCATTGGAAGTCCTAGCCAGACCTATCACGCAAGAAAAAGATATAAAAGGCATGTAAATCAGAAAGGAAGTAGTAAAATTACTTCTGTTTGCAGATGACATCATATTAGACATAGAAAACGCTAAAGTTTCCACGTACAGAAAAGGTTAGAACAAATGAACTAATTTAGTAAAGTTGCACAATAGAAAATCAACATACAAAAATCACTAAAAATGAATAAACTGAAAAGGAAATTAAGAAAATCCTATTTACAATAGACACAAAAAGAATAAAACAAGAATAAATGTAATCAAAGAAGCAAAAGATTTATACACCAAAAACTATAAGCCATTGATGAAAGAAATTAATAAAGACAAAAACAAGTGGAAAGACATCCAGTGCTCATGGATTGAAAGGTTTAATATTGTTAATATATTCATAGTTCTAAAGCAATCTGCAGATTCAATGCAATTCCTAGCAAAATCCCAATGGCTTTATTTTTTACAGAAATAGGAAAAACATATGGAGTCACATAAGAACCCAAATAGCCAAAACAAAGAATAAAGCTGGAGTTGTCACACTTCCTGATTTTAAAACATATTATAAATGTACAATAACTTAAAAAGTATAGTATGAGCATATAGACACACACACAGGCCAATGGAACAGGTTAGAGAGCCCAGCAGTAAACCCATGTATATATGGTCAACTGATCTTTGACAAGGGCACCAAGAATACACAATGGGGAATGAATAATCTCTTCAGTAAATGTTTTTGGGAAAACTGGATGGTCACAAGTGTTAGAATGAAATTGGACCCTTGTACACCATACACAAAAAAGGAACTCAGAATGGATTAATAACTTAAGTGTAAAATTTTAAACTGTGATACTCCTAGAAGAAAACATAGGGAAAAATCTTCAGGACATTTTTAGTAAAGCACAGTTTTAGTAATGATTTCTTGGATATGATACCAAAAGCACAAGTAAAAAAAGCAAATATTGACAAGTGGTAACATATCAAACTAAAAAGTTGCATAACAGCAACAACCAAAAAACAAGAGTGAAAAAGCAACCTATGGAAATGGAAAACATATTTCCAAATTACATATCTGATAAGGGGTTAATACGTAAAGAACTCATACAACTCAATAGCAAAAAACCAAATGAATAGATTTCCAAATGAGGAAAAGACTTAAACAGGCATTCTCTAAAGAGACATATAATACAAATGGTCAACAAGTATATGAAAAGATGCTCAACATCAATTATCACCTGGAAAATGCAAATCAAAACCACAACAAGATGTCACTTCACACCTGTTAGGATAGCCATTATAAAAAAGTTCTAAAGTTAAAACATCAAGGAACTGGAGAAATTGGAACTCTTGTGCACTATTGATGAGAATGTAAAATGGAACAGCCACTACAGAAAACAGTATAGAATTTCCTCAAAAAATTAAAAATAGAATTATTTATATGATCTGGTAATCCCACTTCTGGGTATTTATCCAAAGGTATAAAAATCAGTATCTCAAAGAGATATCTGCACACTCATGTTCAATGCAACATTATTCACATTAGCCAAGGTGTGCAAGCACCCAAATGTCCAGCAACAGACAAATGGATAAAGAAAATGTGGCAGGAGCTGAGGATGGCAGAACAACACGAGGGAAGGGGCCTGGGTCACTGTGTCTCCCCCAGAGCTCTGTCACCCCATCCAGGACTCTTGGACTGAACGGTGACACACTGGAGCCACAGAAAATCCTTGGAAGTGTAAGACCCTGCCTGTTCCAGTCAATTTCTCTTCAATTCTTACACTTGAAATTTAGGTGGTCTTGGTCAACGCCTCTGGGGAGGCCCTTCACTCCTGTGGCCCTGTGTGCCAGCACTGACCAAACACAAGGAGAGAGGGACCTCAGAGGAGGCCAGTCCCTGGGCCATGAGCTCTTTCCACCTCCCCCAAGGCACTCCGTAAGTAATGTCACTTTCTATTTGCGGAGCAAAGTGAGGGCCACGGTTTACTAGATCCTGGGTGGCCTCCCCTCCCACACCCCAACAGATGCCCCACCCTGGCTGGCTGGCACTCATTTGTGTTAGTGACGGAACAATCCGTAGGGCCTCCTGAGGTGTACTGAAATACAAAATGTTGAGGCCCGCTTGGGGTCATATAAATTTATGAGGCTCAAGGTATGCACCCATTCCCTGGAGAAGTTGGCCACTTCTTGAGGAAATGGGAATTGATAGCTCTGAGCTATGTGCCTAGGAATGTTTATCCTAGACTCATGCCCAGAAGCGTTATATGAAACTGGTTACTATAGGCCCGGCTCCTGGCCAGATCCGGGACCTCACGTGACCAGAGCATAGGCCTTTTTGGTGCCAAAGCCTTCCTTTGTTCAGACCACTATATAAACAGCATAGAAAAGCCCCGAGGGGCCGCCATTTCTTCCTATCCAACCTCTCGGTGTGCAGCTGCCTGCCTGATGTCCCAGCGTGTTGTCTTTACCGCCGCCTGCGATTTGTCCATGATGGTTAACTTCGGTGTTGCGATTTACCCGTGATGGTTAATTCCGGTGTTGAAAATACCCATGATGGTTAACTCCGGTGCTGGTAATGGGGTCCTAGTGGTATGATTACTCTTTTATGTTCTTCTCCTGCTGTGCTATGTAAATAAGTTTTCCTTACTCTCTCTCTCTCTCTCTCCCTCTCTTCCCCCTTAATAAATACAAGTAAACCTAAAGCTGGTGTGGCTTGTGGTGGTGTGTCCTGCGGATGGAGCTTAAATTGCAAAAAAGTCTGTGCACAGCGATTGATAAAATTAATGATCAATACATGAGGTCAGTTGGGACCCACAGGCCACTGGCAAGCGGAGGCAGAGCTGCGGAGCCCTTCGGAGCCACGACGGGCCTGCTGTCCACACCTGAAATGTCTCCGCAGCTGGTCTGGACCAGCTGTGGGCTGTTCTGATGTGACGCTCAAAAGCTTGGGGCAAGTGCAGGAGCACTGCGGCTCTCCTGGCAGGTCCTGGTGCACACTGCTCGGGTGGCCTTTCTAGTGAGGAGAGGCATCTCAGGAAGACGAGGGGAAGAGCCAGCCAGAAGGGGTTCAGGCTGCGGTAAGGTGGACCCAAAAGCCCGAGCCAAGACTGGGAGAACACCAAAGGGCGACATCGGTCCCCCATCAACCACGGTGGAGGACAGTCCCCTATGGCTCCAAACCCTCTGCTTGGCAGCTCTAAATGGAACGAGCACATATTCCTTACAGAACATGGCTGACCTGCTTAATGAAGGAGAGAAAAGCCAGCTTCCTCAACTTTCCCAGGTGCTGGACACACAACACGTCTCAGTCACTTCACAGCACGACAGAGAAGGAGGACCGTGGCCAGTTTGGATGACAACAGGGACCTTCAGCAAGTCCTTACAAGACAGAAGCAAAGATTGCAGAACAAGGAGAAGAAAAGAACCCTGGAGAGCGCAAAGGTAGTAATGATCCAGGCCGAGAGTGGTCAAGTGAGACAACGGTCATCCCTGGCCCACACCCTGCTCAGCCCCCTGCAGCTGCCCAGCCCTGTGAGTGACCATCCGGAGGACGGGGACGTGGAGATAGAGGGAAACAAGGAAGCAGGACAGTCCGATCACCCACTGTCTCCACCGGAAG
>VBSM01001163.1:3525121-3536079 GCA_008086735.1 Cheirogaleus medius | reverse complement strand
TGGCCGCCGTGTCCACTCAGTGTGACGTCAAGTTGCTCAGGAGAGGAAACAACTGCAACAGGCAGAAGCTGGGCACGCTCCAGCCTTTCCCAAGTGGTCTTTTGCTGCTGGGGCTCCACCCACAGCCCACAGGGGCCTGGAGGTGCCGGGGGGACCATGGGCCGTCAGCTACCCTAGGAGCAAGGAGGGTCGCCCCCTGTGAGCGCTCAGGGTCCAGGGCGACCTTCTGGTTTGATTGTGCTTCCCCTGCAGCCGGGTCCTGAAGGCAGCAGCTTCGGCAGAACATCAGCCGGTGCATCTCCCTCTGAGGGAATTTTTGATTGAGCTCTTTTTAATTAAACTGTTGTTCTTCAATTCATATTGAAATTACATCGTAATTGTAAGGTAATATTGTTCAAATATAGATTGTTTACTATAATTCCTATGCATACTGCATTTCCACATGTCTGCACCCTGTAGAAGTACATGGGATAAGTACTGTGTTTTGGGTTAGATAAAGGGACCACTTATGTAAACATTATTGAAGATTGAAATGGATAGGGCCATTTAAAATAAAGTCCATTTTCTTGTGCTCTGAGTGGTTATTATAAAACAGTACAAATACATTTGTCTGAACAAACTTTGATTTTTAATAACAACGCAAATGTAGAGACATAAATCCCCCCACCACACCATTCTAAGTTCCTTGTATTTTTAATAGTTTGGTCCTAACCTTCATAGATTAATATAGGGAGGTTGATATTTTGCAATGTTTCTTGTTTTGCAATTTTTTAAACATATTTTGTTATTTTGTTTAGTATAGCACTTGTTCTTTATGTATGTTGAAATGATACGCAGTCAAAAATTGTTTTCTCTTGATGTCGAATACACTAAAACTCACTCTCAGTCATACTCATGCACACACACATGTATGCAAACACCACAATGCAGACACATACATGTTCTGTCAGTACCTGGGGAAAATGTAAAAATAAAGATAGCTGCAAATATTGAAATAATTTTTTAAAATAAATAAAATGAGAATGAAAAGGTCCTGCACACTCATACACCAAAGACTCCTATATTATCTATACATTAAAGGGCGGTGGCCTCAGGGACAGGACAGGAACTCCACAGGACACTGCACCCTATGTGTGCAGATGCAGACTGTGGTGATGGCCCAGGCACCTCCTGGGGGCAGGGCTAAGGGCAAGGACGAGGGGTGGCGAGGGGCCCAGACCTAGCCATGGGGCATCTGCCCCCACCCCAGGTCTGAAGGGAGCAGGGAGGAGCTGGTGTTATCTGAGCCCAGGACGCAGCTGTCTGGGGTCATCAAACTCTGCCCCTGCCCTCGCTCCTGCCGTCCCCCACTTCACTGCGGGGGCACCAGGCACCAGCACCCAGTGGGCCCAGGCCATGCAGAGGAGATGACTCAGCTTCCTGGGCCAGAGCAGGCCGGAAAAAGGAGAGGCCACTATGGAGCTTGGGTGGCACTTGTGGCTCTATGGAGCAGAAGTGTGGGTGCTGCTATGTCCCCTCACATCTCTAGCATCTATAGGTATCTTTGAGCTTCTGCCATATCTTCAGTATGGTGGCAGGTGCTAGGGAGATGGCAATGGCAGAACAGCTCAAGGAGGTCAGAGGACCACAGAGTTCACATCCTGGAGAGGGGGAGTGAAGAGTTAGGGCCCAGGGACACGTAAGGGTAACGTGCACTCTGCAAACTCTTAGGGCAGGGCCAAGGGCACCTGGGGTGCCTTCAGACCACCAGGAGGGAACATGTCAGCTGAGACTCCACAGTTCAGTGCCTTGTGAAAAGCAGCCTGTATCACCTGGGCCAGGACTGCTGCCAAGAGCAGGTCCCTATTCACAGGCTACATAGAATAGACTGTGATCAGGGTGCAGCCTCCACAGGACAAACAGGCGAGAGTCTGGCCTGGCAAAGTGGCCCTGAGAATTGCATTACGCGTTGCTACAAATTTTCCCTGGAGGGAAATGTTTCTCTCAGTCAATCTTACTAGGCTCACACTGCAATTCAAGGAATGTTCTAGTTTCAAGGAACCCAGGATCATTAAAACAGCACATGAACCTCCTGCTACTCTGAGAGGTATTTTGAGCTGGGAAATTCTCATCCACTAGCAATTAGAAGTTTGCTTCCTGACAATGGGGGGAAAACAAAAAAACAAAACAAAAAAGAAGCATCAAACCCAAATTTTCCAAAATGTAATAGAAATATATATATATAAAATCAATAATGTATGTTTAAGAGATAGTTTCTTCTTACATTTGTAACAATATTAAGACAAAGCTTAGCACTCTGAGAGGCCGAGGCGGGTGGATTGCTCAAGGTCAGGAGTTCGAAACCAGCCTGAGCAAGAGTGAGACCCCATCTCTACTAAAAATAGAAAGAAATTAATTGGCCAACTAAAAATATATAGAAAAAATTATCCAAGCATGGTGGCACATGCCTGTAGTCCCAGCTACTCAGGAGGCTGAGGCAGAGGATTGCTTGAGCCCAGGAGTTTGAGGTTGCTGTGAGTGAGGCTGACGCCACAGCACTCTAGCCCGGGCAACAGAGTGAGACTCTGTCTCAAAAAAAAAAAAGAGAAAGTTTATTTTAATAGGAAAATTATATTTGTAAATAAAGCAGCAAACCAAATATATTTGCATTCCATTAATGAAAGTTTCCTGGAACTACCACGGCACTGGAACATAAATACGATTACAAGAAATCAAAAATAGCAGCTGCATGGCGTAGGCAGCAGCAGGGGCAGTGGGAGAGGGAACCTTCATGGCTGCTGTTAGAGGACGCTCACTCCCTGTGAGGCCCTGTCCTACCTCCGAGGGGCAGCCACCCTGGTCTCCTGTTCTTTGTCCCTATCCCGAGAGGCCTCAGCACCTATTCATAGCCCCTTCTTCCCACTTCTGCATCTTCTTGAGGCCTTCACTGTCCACAGGCCCCACCAACACCTGGCCTCTCTCCCCTAGTTTCCTTGTCTCTAAGGACCTGTTCTCAACTCCACACCCAGATCTAGGGTCCTTCCCTGAACTCTTATCATCAAGATATGTTGTGTCTCCAATATGAATTCAAGTAGTCCACTCTGACAATACCTTTCCTTCCACTCCAGAAGTTTAAGTAGCCTGGCGGCAGCCACTGTTCACTCTTGTCAGGGCCCACCATGCATTGCTCATGACTATTGATATGTGTCTGTCCATCTCTCCATTAATCATCCATCCATCTCTCCATCCATCTCTCCATCCATCTCTCCATCCATCATCCAGCCATCTCTCCATCCATCATCCATCTATCTCTCCATCCATCATCCACCCATCTATCCATCCCTCTCTCCATCCATCCATCCATCATCCATCCATCTCTCCATCCATCTCTCCATCCATCATCCATCTATCTCTCCATCCATCATCCATCCATCTCTCCATCCATCATCCATCCATCTATCCATCCATCTCTCCATCCATCATCCATCTATCTATCCAGTCCCTCTGGAGTTCTTTTTATTAAGTACCTTAAATCTGTAATCCTTACAGATAAATTCAACTTCTTCCCCCCATTCTCAACTCCATTGTAGTTATTTTGCTAAACATCAACCATGGAAGAAACTATGCCTTTGTGTCTGCCTACACTTTTGGTAGCACCATATATTGGAGATACCTAGCCCAACACTGCCTACCTATCCTAACATGTAGCTCAAATGAGTTCACTCTCCCACTTCCTTGTCATTCATTCTTCTCTTTTTTCACTGCTATGTGTTCCCATCCCATCCCTTGTGTCAGCAGATAAACTGGCGTCACAGCTCACTAGAAAATAAAAACCATTAGACAGGAATTAATTCAACATCTCAAGTGGGGGTTGAGGGGCTGTGGGTGGGAAAAAACAAAACACTCAATGTGCTTTTTCCTCTTTTCTCACTCAACAATGACAATAAACACAGAAGACTTTTGTGACCCCCAAATATGTGGGGATTTTCTGGGAGTTCATGACACTATCAGCAAGACGGGTCCCAGGCAGGATCATCGCAAGATATTTGGAAATAATAGAGACAGAGACAAAGTGTAGTTTAAAGTGATGGGGAAATCAGGGGTCCTCCAGCATTCCTGTGAGCCATGAGGCACTGAGTGACGTCCCATATCAGTATTTATTGTTACAGCAAGCAGTTGTCCTTGGTCATAGAATTACATGTACAGATCATTCATTTAGGTTTCAAGGCTCCCCAAGGGTTTCAAGGGACCCTAATTCTGTCTACAAGAGTAAATGGTTACAGAATTTTTCTAAGATAAATATTTTAAGCCCTAAGTTAAGAATAGACCTAGCTGAGCATACAAGTTAAAGACAAAATTGCATGAAGCAGGAACACTGAGCCTGCATACTAATCTAATCTATTTCTCTATATACTGAGACATGTGGTCAGGAGTGAAGCAGGAATAGCCTTGAAGTTTATGATAGTTCCAGATGCAAGTTGTCTGCTGGGCTGGCATTTTTCAATCAGTTCCTTAGCCTTGGGCCCCATGCTGAGCTCTGCCTTGCACAAGCTCCAGGTGATGGCTTGCAGGCCTTGAGATCCAGCACCACCTTGCAGTTACCCTGATTGGTGGAATGCCCCCCTTGTTGTTAGCTTCTGGTCTGTGAACTAACACGCCCACAGATTCCTTCAAGTCAAAGCCCTGCAAAACTCCTGAAACTTTCCATGTCTCTTAGCTCTATTTCCCATCAGGGATTTCTCCCCACCAGCACGTAAGCAATCAATTCTGCAGCAGCTGGGTGTCCTCCAATTCACTATTTACCTGGAGATAGCATCAAATCCCACAGGTTGGGGGCTCAGTCTCCAAGACTGCCCAGCCTTTTGCAAGGCACCAAGTCGCAAGTCCAGCCCCCTGGAACTTCTAACCAACTGGCTTCAAGTTGGGAACCCCAAAAAGCCAAAGTCACTCTCTTGACAAGGTAACCAGCCAAGTCTTCCTCAAGGGGGCACTGCTAGCACAGGGGGACTGCTATAGAGTCCTGTGGTGCCTGGTCCCCTCTCTGCAGCTCCGCTCACTCTCTTCCCCTCCCCTCTGCTCTCCACCCAGCACCTGCCAATCACTCTGCCGTCCCCAGGGGAGCCATTGATTCCCATGACAGGTTTATAGTCCAGTTACGCCAGCTGCCCTTCTCTGGCCATGTGCACCATTTCTCCCTGTCCCTGTGTCAGGGGCCTCTAGTCATTCTCTCTCTCCTCCGCCTAGTGTCAGCCACAAATCCAGGCAGGCTCATTAAAGTGTCTGCCTGTCCTGGAGGACCTTGTTAGGAGGATTCATTGGCCGCGGGGCCTCACTGCTGTCTCCACCTGGAGAGGTGGCTGACCCTGCAGAGGCGCCTTGGGCCTGAGCTCCTTTAGTCTTTACCCTCAGGATACTGGGGTGGCCAGGAAGGCCTGGGTCCTGCTGGAGCTCTGAAAGCTGGAGAAAAGGAGAGAAACAGAAAGGACCAGAGGAGAGTGCCCCCGCCTAGCAGGTGTCCTTGAGTCCTCTTCTCTTCTGCACCCTCCTCTGCTGGGCTTTAGCTCAATCCCAGCCCAGCTATCAGGGATGTGCCCCCAGCCATGCCTCAAAGTTGAGAAAAAAGCTCCTTTGAATTTCAAAAGAAGATTGCTGTGTATAGAATTACACAGCCTTCTGCCTTCTGCAAAATACACAGCACTTCCAAGACAATTTCACTGAATCAGTGAGAAAAATTCCCTGCCCTGGGACCTCGGATGTTAGGAGAGGGCAAAAATGGAGTCCATGTCTGGGTGATTTCAAGTCCTTACAACAAATGGGTAAGATTCATTTCTTACAATATACCTAGCTTCTGTGTGCCTTGGTTTCCTCATTAAATAATAATAATATATATTTTTTTCACCTGACCCATAAACTTGTTAGTGAAATACTAGAAGTGAAAGAGTCTAATAAATTCCCTAAAACCTTCGTTCTCAGCCCAGGAAATATTTAGAAAAAGAAAAAAAGCTAGCTTGGTTCTCAAGAAGGTTTTAGCATCACCATTCTCACATTTGCCTTGCTGTGATCCTGCAGAAGTTGGGTCAGTTAGTGTGGAGAAAAAAAATACCTGGCATTAGAATCACTGACAAAAGTAACTGGTTCACCAGCAGCCTTCAAACCACGGAGGACCTGCTGGCTATAGTAGTCCTTGGCAAGCTTCCGATCTTCCTGTTCATTGGAAAATCCCAAAAGAACCTCACAGAGGGCCCAGTGATGAGTAATAATTATAATCAGAGTAATAATCCTAAGTAATAGCCATCTATTGAGTACTGTGGCCCTGCCTTTGTTCTAGTTCCTTACTTGCATTATTTCAAATTATTTTCACAACAATAGGGGAAAGAATTAAAACTGGAAAAAACTGGGGTTGGGGAATTGAAGCAAATTGCCTCAGGCCACACGTATAATGAAATAACAAGGGCTTGACCCCTGGAAGTCTGATTTTGACCCTTGCTAATAACCATTCCATTTTACTATATTTTACAACAGGGACATTTTGAGAAGGAAAATGAAAACTGAAAAAAAAAAATGGAGATGTGACTATATTTTACTGGGAAAGCCAAATCTTGAAATTAGGTTCAGCTTAATTTTGGCCTACTATTTTCTACCCATGATCTAAGGAGGCTTCAAACTTAACAATAGTTCCCATCAACCCCATTCATCTCTTGTCCCCAAAGCAGAGCTTCTCAGCACCTGTTGTCTCACATACTCTCATTCATTTAGTGCTCTCCTCTTCTCCCCTGCTCCCTCCTTATTTGCTGCCGTTCCTGTGTGTTCGGTAACTTAATCTATCCATCATCACAACTGCATACACCAGAGGAGGCCGGCCCAATCCTGGCTCACATTGCCACTTCCAAGTGCTGGGGCTCAGAAATCAATACCCACAATATGGCGCTGTGACATGCTGAACTGAAGCAGCAGCCTCAAGGTCTCCCCAACTGCACCCCCATCTCTCCCAAAGCACAGGACGCAGTTGTTCTCTGAAGTTCCTTTATCTGGGGTGTAGAACCTGTGGCCTCAAAGCCACACGTGGCTCTCCAGATCTCCAATTGCGGCCCCTTCAACCGAATCCAAACTTCACAGAACCAATCCCTTTATTAAAAGGATTTGTTCTTTAAAATTTGGATTTAGTCTAAAGGCCACACTCAAGGATCCAGAAGGCTACATGTGACCCCGGGGCCACAGGTCCTCACAAAGGAGAACAATTGTTTCTTTTCTTCCCCTCCCTGTTATCACATTATCTATTGCAGAAAAGAAAAACACAAATGTCAACACACCTGAACAGACACTTTCACATGGTAATGTCTGTCTCTCAGGATCAAATTCCAAAGACAACTGTGTACACGTTCATCTCCGTTCCCTGAGCCATTCATTCTCCCTTTATTGCCCCTCAACAGAATTCCTCCCCTCCACAACCTATTTAGCAGGATCCAAGCCCCGTTCTTTTTGTAACTGTAACAGAGTAGTGGCCTCTGCTCCGGTAGATGTGGAAGGCAATATTGATAGGCAGAATATGTAACAGAAGAAATGGCTTGAAAAAATGGCAAAATGTTTTATGTCTCTTTAAAACATCCCGACTCCTTTCGGAGAACTAGGACGTGCCTCCCTGCCTCAGGCCAGTGGTTGAGAGGGGCAGGGGAATATCGTTTTTTTCAATAAAAAAAAAATTATTGTCAACAAAGGTGATTTATATGATAGCAAAATAGAGCAAACGAGAGCGGGACTGAATGGAGCACCCAGGAAAGCTGCTTCCTTCCGCCCTCTGCAGGGATGGGCAGGAAGAGGTAATCGAGGCCTCCTGGGTCAGGAGCTTGAACAACAAGGGGGCCACGGGAGGTGTCCCCGGAGGTAGTGGGACTCAGTTCAAACCTCGTTACAACCACCTCCCCTGCAAGGCACTGTGCCAGGGGAGAATGGTGGGGGGCTGAGAGAGTGGGAGGAGGTTGCGGGGACAGAGGTCTGGGTCAGGAAGGATTGGGTAGGTGTTCTCCACGGGCCCAAAACCCACTGTGTGCAGCCTAAGCCGCCTCTGCCAGCCTCAGCTGCCCTCAGGCCTGGCCAGGGTAGATGGTTTCCAGTGCCCTGAGGTACCAGTGGATGCTGCCCCACTCCCACCCTGGCACCTGGTATTACCCTCCCGGCCAGGTGGCCAGGCGGGGCAGCTGTGCGTCATAAGCCAAAGGGCCATGCTGTCTCCTCCGCTTCCTCTCTCCCCCCACCCCAGGAAAGCAAGAATTTACACCCCACTCCCCGCCTTTGGCTCCTCCCCTACAGTGGGGTTGGATTCCGTCAGAACTGCAGGCCATCTGGGGTGTCACTTGCTTCCACACCCTTGGTGCCCTGGGGGTGCCTGGACCAGTCTTGCAGGAGGCTGACTGCCGGGGGCCCCTCCATCAGCACAGCACACGGATAACCGGGAGCCCGAAGCCCGAGCTGGCTGGGGCAGGCCTCCTTCTGCCGCCTCCCCCTCTTAGCGGAGTCCTTGCTGTTTGGAGCCCTGAGCTGGGCGTGGGAGCAAACTGCAGGAGGAAGCCAGGAGGGAAGCTGCCCTCAGTGAAGTGTCGGCCCTCTGCTGCTGCTGCGAAAGTCTCGGTGGGTGAGGCGGGTAACGGGGTTCTGGGTCCGGGTCCAGGTTTTGGTCACAGGTCTGCCTCTCTTCTTCCTGCCTGGCTCTTCCCCAGGGAGCTCCTTCCACCTCTGACCACTGGGCTTATTTCCTGGCTCTGTAGCAGAGGCAGCAGGAAGCTCGAGTGGGCAAAGTCCCCTGGGACGGCTCCTTTTAGGGAGGGACGGGTTATCCTATGGGTTGTCCTCGGGGTCAAGGAGAACCAAAGATCTCCGCTGGCGTTCCGGCAGGGTCTGGGTTGGAGTCTGGGTCTGGCTCAACATCCAGCCTGAGCTGGGTGGGGATGGCTACTCGGCTCTGACGTCCTGCAGAACTGCCACCCCCTCGCTCCCCGGCCTCCAGGATGTTGCTCTTCTTTGAAGGGCTCAGGTCCAGGGTGCGAGGATCCTGCTCCAAGGTGTGCGTGGCCGACCGGGATGGATCTCAGCGCTGCACACCATGCACAGCGCCCGCCCACCCGCTGCTCCCGGGCTGTTGCCCACCAGGAACTCCTGTTCCCAGACACCTGCTGCGCCGGCTCCCCACAGCCATCGCCGCCTGCCCCCAGCAGGCTGGGTCTAGGTGGCGAGTCTTCTCCTGTTCCGGCAAGTGTTAACAGCTCTTGGTAGTGTTAGCTCTTGACGCTGGAAATAACAGGGCAGGACACAGAGAGTCGGAGAACTGTCTTTATTCCATCTGCACCCTCACCCGTCTTCTGTTCTTCTGACCCCCCTTCCCTGGTCTCCTCCAGCTTTTATACCTTTAGTAGGACTCAAAAAGCGTCCAATCAGCAACAAGCATTAAGAGCCAATCAGCAACAAGCGTTAACATCCAATCAGCAACGAGCTATAACATCCAATCAGGAACAAGCTATAACATCCAATCAGGAACAGTAGGATTCAAAAAGTAACCAATCAGGATCGCGCAAGCAGCGTGGCCAGAGGACGGGACCAGGCGTGGGAGCATAGAGCGCGGGCCCAGACCCATAGGAGGCCCGGCTCCTGCAGTGTGCACCCGCACACCCGCCTGCCGCTGCCTCCAGCCTGCTCCGCACAGCAGCGGCCGGCGGGGATGCGGAGCGGCGGGGAGGCGGCGAGCCACCGCGACCCAACCCCGACGGTCTTCCCCATCACTCCTGTTGGGTCACTCTGAGCGTCGGCTCCAGCAGCAGAATTACGGCCTCTTCCTTGTCCTCCCACTCCTCGCCTTTGAGCGTCACCTCGAAGCAGTCGAGCGCGGCATCCTCGGCCTTCAGGGCCACGGTGCGGCCGTGGGCGATCGTGGTGACCGCGCCTGAGGACGGGCGCGCAGGCCTCGGCCCACAGCCAGCGGCCGCCTGCCCCCCGCTGCCCCGCGCCGGGCCCGCGCAGCGCCCTCCCCACCGCCAGCCCGGCCTGCGACAGGCGTGTCCGGGCTTGCCCCAGACCTCAGAGCGCCCGGCTTGGGATCCAGCCTTGAAGGATCCCAACTCATCACGGTCAGGTAGAGGAGGATGAGCCTACAAGGAGAACAGGTGAGTGACAGCCCATCTCTGTCTTCAGGGCTCACCTGATCTCTTCCCCCTCTCCCTCAGGGCCAGCACTGAGCAGACACACGGGGCTTGGGCCTCTGAAATTAGAATGAGGCCAGGAAGAGAGCAAATGGCACCAGATGGGGGCCTGACATGGAGGAGAGGACCTTCCCTGGGTTTGTGTTTGAAGGTCACTAGACCATCCTACTGACCTTGGCTGTTTTGTCTATCCAGAAAAATACACGGCACTTCTCCCTCCTTCTGCAAAATGCCCCTCCCCACCTCCCTCTAGCAGGTAACAGTCATATCCTTCCGGATTTGTTTCCTTGGCCAGCCCTTGACTTAACTAGGCCAGGCAGAGGCCGTCCTGGGGTTTTCTTTTCTTTAATACACGCCATGTGGGAACCCATCTCAGTGCCCCTCAGGGGCCTGGTGTGGGGCCTGGGCGATGCCAGGTAGATGCTGTCTGCCAGCCTGCAGGGAGCAGAGAAGAGAGAGAGAAGAGAGAAGGGGGTCCTCAGCACCCAAGCCTCTAAGCTGACTCATTCCCGAAGTCCAGCTGTATTTCCAGCCTTCCTGGAATTTGATGTTTGATTCCTTACAACAGTAAACGCTCCTTTTCTCCCTGATACTGTCTTTTGTTAGATTTCAAGTACATATACTTTGGGGTATCCTGATAAATAATTATAGTCGGCCCTCTGTATCCGCAGGTTCTATATTTGCAGATGAAAAATATTTTTAAAAAAATTAAAAATGACAATACAATAAAAAATAATACAATATGGTATAACAACTATTTACATAGCATTTTCTTTTTTTTTTTTAAGAAGG
>VBSM01001163.1:3503240-3514869 GCA_008086735.1 Cheirogaleus medius | reverse complement strand
GGAACAAGAAATAACCTCTACATTTCAAGAGAATCTGCCGGAGTTTAATAACAAAGAATTCTTCTCCTGCTTGCCTAATGGACTATCTCAGGCCAACCCCTTGGCCTCCTTAAAAACTATGCTTAGTAGCATTGGAAGTAATTTGGGCATCCTCTTGTTTTTATCATGTATTGTGCTTTTAATTTATAGGTGCTGAAAAAAAAAGCAAGTGATTCAACAACAGCAGAAACAAAATGTCATGGCTGTGTTTCAGTGTGTTCGTCTGAGAAAATAGAAAAGAATAGGGGGAGATGTTGAGGACTTGCCATATAATTATGTAGCTTAAGAATTAATCTTAGGAGAAGGAATACATCCCCAGCCCAGAGTGGTGTGGGAGTCATACATTCTGGCCAAGGTTCACCTAACAAACATAGTTGCTGCTTGAAGGCATAACAAAGAGTTTGAGCTTCTGCACATAAGCAAATGTTGCCCAGCCCCACAGCCCTGGGGGTCTGGAAGCCACTTGATAAACATCTTGCCCTTATGAGTACTGCCTGAGCTCGTGGGATGGCTGGTTAGTCAATGACGGGTAAGATCCCTCAAGGAGGAACAACCTAAGACAGGCATAGCTGCAGAGCGCCAGGCCGAAGGGCATGGGAACGGAAAGTTTCCCTTTATGGCTGCATTGCTTAACGATGCTTATCTCAACCTTTGGTTTATGGCCTTCACTTTAAGCAACCGCATTAAGACCCTGAGTCATGGGACATCTGTGTCCTTAGGTCCTAGTCTGGAACTGATGGCTACTGCTGCAATGCTCATGTGGTCACGTACAAGGAACTAACTTTGATTTTTTAGGGTATAATAATAAAGCGACCAGTACTTTTCGGCACTCGAGTCTTGTACTGTCTCTGTGTGAGTCTGTGTCTTTCTTTTGTGTTTTATGTTCATCCCCCGTCCTGCAAACGGGCCACGGCAGGACACCATCCCACCTTGAGATTGTGCCAGTGCTCTCTGCCATTGCTCTTGCTAGGTGGCAAGAAATTAGGACAAGCACTTGATACTATTCTTCAAAGCACCTCAGACCTAACAGTGGCCTGAATCTTGCACTGTGAACTCTCGATAATGTGGCTCTGTTCCCTTCGCCCTACCGCAGGCCCCGAGGCCAGCAGCCATCCTGGAGGCAAAGGGATGCCTCCCCACTGCTCTTTCCAGGAGCAGGAACCGCCCTTCCCTTCTGGGCCCTGCAGCTCCACCTGCTTCTGGGGGCCCTCAGGCCTCTCTGCCACTTCCTATTTGGGGACCCGGAGCCATGATGTGATCCTAAAGTGGAGAGAGGTGAGAGGAGCCATCAGGGGAGCCAAGGGACTCTCAGCCAGGGCTGCCGTTGCTGGGTGCCGGGTCGCTGGGCTGTCGCTCCTGCTCTCAGCCAAAAGGACTTCCACCTTAGTTCCATGGAGAACTGAAGTGCTTTTGCTTATTACCCTGTTCATTGTAAAGTCAAGGAGGGAAAACGTTCCTAAAGTAACGTGAAGAATTTGCTTTCTTTTTTTTAGGAAGAGCCCTCAGTTGCCAAAAGGCTTTCTCCTTACTGGCCCCACTCACTGCTGTCTTCTGACTTGGTAGCCAAGTCCCCTCGTCCTGTGGCTGGAGCCAGACTGATCCTGAGCCAATCCTTGCACGTGTGTAAAAAGGTTCTTCATCTGGATTTGGGCCCGGCTGGAGCCAGAGGAAGAAGGGGCAAGAGCAGGGCTGGCAGCTCGGAGTGCGGCTCCTGTGCTGACGGCAGCTCTGGGAGGCCCAGGAGGCCGCTGCCTCCCAGGCCGCTCCGCAGGGAAGGAGAGGGTCAGCCAGCATGGCCTGAGCCACCTGTCCTCAGTGCAAGTCTGTGGGGGGTGGAGAGAGTAAGGAGGACAGGGTTGATGAGGACCACCCTGCCCCTTCCCAGGACCCTCGTGGTTCATTCATTTGTTTGAATGGGTGGCTGGAGCCAGGTAGTAGGTGAGGCCCTGGGGCTATAGAACATGTTGCCTGAAACCTGGTAGAACTAAGCTTGATTCCTTACTGCTCAACTAAGTCACTGTGTGACCTTGGCTTTATCATAAAATCACTCTGAGCCTCTTTCAGTAAACTGAAAAGTATTTAACTACTTCAGTACGGTGCTCACCGGCCGCGAACCCTCGGCCACAGCGGCACTCACAGTCCGCACGGTAGTGTGTGCTGTGCATTGACGACGCATCCGTTTTGCTCTCGTGTGATGAGGAAAGCTTTAAAGCACTGACAGCTTGTGTTACTTTACAGGCAGCTTTAGGAAAATAACTATAATAACTCCTACTCAGGACTTGTTAAAAGGTCACAGATTCGTAGTAACTTATTAGCTGAACGTACACACCGCAACTGCAGAGATAAAAGCTGAAAAAGTAAAAGCTTTTGGCTGTCGACTAAAGTCGACGTTCAGCTGTGCGCCTTCATATCACGGCTGCCGGCTAAAGTCGATGCTTGTACCGAAGTGGTTAATTACACGTACTCTGTACCGAAGGTTATTGGGAGGCTTAATTGAGTTAATGACATTCAAGAAGCAGTCATCATAGTGTCTAGAAAAGGATAAACAAATGGTAATGACCATCAGAGCTCGCCTGCTTTGGAGGAGCGTGAAGCTTCCTGGGACTGTATCACACAGGAAAAAATGAGTGATAGTAGCTGAGTTCTGGGGGTCCTTAGGTTTTCCAGATTCTATTTTGGGAAGCGATCTGAAATCAGGGCTCCTACTTCTCAAGCTCCTACCTGTACCCAAGACATTTCCCAGGCTGAATCTATAGTGGGGTTGGATTCCTTGTCATCCAGGCTGCTGCTGCTTCAAGAAGTTTTGCAAAGCCTGACACAGCAATGCCATGGGAATTCCTTCAAGAGCGGGGCCTGTCTTGTGGATAATAAAGTGGGAAACATTTTGTGTTGCTACTTGGAAAAATTGACAAGTTACCAAGTGGGAGTGCAAGTGAGGTCGTGGAAGTACATTTGCAAGCACATGCACGTATACACACTTCTTTTTATACCTCTTTTTTCTTAAGGCATTTGCAGTGCTGATTGGTTGCTGCTTAAGAAAACTTGACATCTCTGGCCCTGTAGACAGAGGACATGCTTTTCTATTTACCAAGGTCTTGATTTGCTGGAAAAAGAATAACAAGGGGGCATAAGGGTGGGCCCCAGTAATGAGGAATCAATTGGGTGACAGGTGGTGATTATCAAGATAAATCTGTTGTGGTGGGGAGGGCAGGGAGGCCAGCGAAGCACGTCCGTAGCTACTATGGCCTTCGTGGTGAGCCCAGGCCTCTGTGAGCATGAAACACACCCTGGGTGTCATATGGCCCCTTCCGCCTGCTGCCCGTGGGCTCTTCATACACACACACAAATAATGGCTCAGTCAGTGTAACTGCGTAGACCAAAGAGTTTAAGCAAGGTCCAAGAACTACAACAAAAAGCTAGAGAAGATCCCTGTGAATTTTTGGAATGCATCTCTCAGGCATATCAGAAATATACAGATGCCGATCAAGAGGCCGCTGGATGTCTGTGCATGGTTAATATGACTTTTATAGGACAGAGCACTCCAGATATAAGGAGGATAACGGCAACGTGTGGAAGGGTAATTGGGGTGAATCCCTCACAGCTTGTTGATAACGCCTTTAAAGCATGCAATGCTAGAGAACAGAAACTGAAACCTATGTGTGTTTTGTTAGCTGCCCTGACCAAGGGTGCTTTTAAGATAGTCAAAAGTAAAGGGCAGAAAAGTTCACCTTAGGTTGAAATACAATCAGTGTGGTTTTGTTTTTGTTTTAAAGAGGAAGGACATTGGAAAGAACACTGCCCAAAATTACAAAGGGCTCCGAGTTAAAAGAAACTCCAAGGAGAGCAAATGGTTTCTTGCGTCCAGGACTCAGATGATGAATGAGGCGTCCTGGGGCGCCTTGCCTCACCAGCGACCCTGATCCAGAAATACCCACAGGAGCCCCCGGCACAATTAACAGTGGGGACGGGATTGGCAGACTTTTAATTGGTTCAGGAGCTACCTTTTCTGTTCTAAACTCTAACTTTCCGTAGCCAGGACATGGTGGAAAACACCAAGTGGCGGACAGTGCCTGTGCAGAGGGAGGGCACGGAGGCCCCAGGGGCCTGGAACGGGAGGCCACGGTGGCCTCGGTGGAGTTCCAGCAGCGGCATTCAGGGCCTGGTCACGGCCGTGGGTGGGGCTGGGGCCAAGGCTGCAGAGCTCCGCTGTATTCACCAGACCTTACTCCAACCGACTGCCACTTCTTTTAGACTTTGGGCCACTTGTACAAGAAAAAACATCCAATTCTCAATAAGCTGCGGAAAAAGCCTTTCACTGTTTCAGTGCCACTTGCTCTGCAGGCTTCTTCACGGCTGGTGTGAGCAAGTTACTGGGGAGATGCCCAGACTGAGTCGATAGTTCAGACATACGCTTTAAGTATGCTGCTTCTTGTTTGAGATACAATAAACTGAACTTTTGATTCAAAATCAGACATTTCATATTTAATGACCTAATAGTAACAGTTCTATTGATATGTTTTAAATTTCTTTCTGGGTCAGTTTTGGTATTTTGTGTGTTTTTATGAATTTGTCCATTTTACCTAAGTTTCCTAGTTTACTGGCATGTAAGAGTTCATAGATTCTCTTGCAATACTGTATTCTTTGTATTTTCTCATGTCCCCACTTTCATTTCTCATTTCAGTTATTTGCATCTTCTGTCACTTTTTCTTAATCAGTCTAGCTGAAAATCTGTCAATTTTGTTGATATTTCTCAAGAACCAACTTTAATTTTCTTGATTCTCTCTATTGTTTTCTATTCCCTATTTTGTTTTTCTTTGATCTAACCTTTATCATTTGTTTCCTTCTCTTAGTTTTGGTTTTACTTTGTTCTTATTTTCCTAGATCCTTAAGGTTAAAGTTAATTATTCATTTGAGATATTTCTTCTTAAAGAAGATAGAGGTTTATAGTTATAAATTTTCCTCTGAGATCTGCTTTCACTGAATCCACAATTTTTTGATTTTTTTTTAAATTTTGGCATATTATGGGGGTGCATAGCACATCTTCTATTTTCCTGGATACAGCTGGAACCCATACTACTAAGTGAAGTATCCCAAGAATGGAAAAACAAGCACCACATATACTCACAATTTTTTGTGTGTTGTATTTTTACTTTAATTTGTTGCTAAATATTTTCTAATATTTATGTGATTTCTTTGACCCATTGCTTAAGAATACATTGCTTAATTTTCATGTATTTGTGAAATTTTCAGTTTTTCTTGTTATTGATTATTTATTTGATTATTTGTTTATTTATTTATTATTATTATTTTTTATAGAGACAGAGTCTCACTGTGTTGCCCAGGCTGGTCTTGAACTTCTGGCCTCAACAATCCTCCCTCCTCAGCCTCCTAAAGTGCTGGAATTACAGGCATGAGCCACCATGCCCAGCCATTGTTTATTTTTAGCTTAATTCCATTGTTGTAGAAGATAGTTTGAATGATTTTAATATTTTAAAATCCATTGAGACTTGTTTGGAGCCTAAAATATGGTGTACTCTGAACTATGTTCCGTGTGCCCTTGAGCAAAATGAGTATTCTAGTGTTGTAGATCAGAATGATCTATATCTATTTCTCTCTCTCTCTCTCTCTCTCTCTAGCTAGATAGATAGATTTGTTACATCTAACTGGTTTATAGTGTTTCTTAAACCTCAATTTTCTTACTGAATTTTATATTGCACTGACCCCGTCAAAATATTGATTAGTGGTAAGGGGGAAAGGCTTGGCGTGAGTTAATAAAACCACAGGAAATCCTGCTTCTGCATGCAAAAAGAAATGTAACTGGCATGCACACAGACGGCCTAATGGAGCTTGTTTCCTTTACTGGTTCTTGCAATGAAGGGGATGTTCTGAAAACGAAAGTAGCAAGGCAAAGATGGATAAGGAAACAAGACAGATTTGAAAGCTTTGCATTGGCCTTCATGTTTCCCCATTCACAAATCTCCCATGCGCAAATCTCTCCTCACCCCTGCCTAGGATTCATATGATGTGCAAATGCAGATAACAAAAGTCATCTAGAGATTGCAAAGTGCTGTCCAGGAAGGAGTTATTGTGATTACTATCATTAACATGCTATGGATTGCTTGTGATTAGGCAGATGAACAAACTTAGGTTGGGAAAAAAATAATAAAGGCAAGGAGATTTGGACCCAAAGCCATCTTAAGCCCTGATGTCCTAATATTGAGAGCATTCTATAGGCAGTGGAAAGATTCATTATGTTTCCTACTCAGGCTGGTTAATAAAACAATTAAGGCACTGTGTTATATTCATTCAGAAATGGTGCACAAATGAAGTGATTAAATTATTATATTACTCAAATTACTTCAGGTGATTATAGAGTTAAATGTGCATTGAGAAGATTTACTTCAGTCATTTTAAGAGTTATTTTGTGAGTTTGTCAAAGAAATATATAATAAAATTAAAACCACCCAGAAGCCTCGAATGCAGGAATAAATTTGTTTAAACTTTGTTAATAGTCTCCTATTGTTTATCTAAGTCAAAATACTTCTTCCTGCATGGGACACTTGTCAATGTCTGGAAACATTTTTGGTTGTCACAACAAGGGAGTGAAGGATGTTGGCTTTTAGTGGGTGGAGCCCAGGGAGGCAGCTCAACATTATACAATGCACAGGATGGCCCCACCACAAAGGATTTCCCAGCCTCAAATGTTGACAGCACCAATATTGAGAGCCATGTCTAGGCGTAGGTATTTTCTTGGTGAGTTTCTATTTCCATCTATAATGACTGGGTGGAGCTGTTTTGATGAACAGCTCTATTTTATTCTAACCAACAGTGTTTCTTGAGTGGAACAGCTTACTGTCATCTTTCTCTTTTTCCTGCAGGCTACACCACCACTAATGCCCAATGTTCAACAAGATGTTGAGGACTGAACTCTGATGTTTTTTTCCCCAAAATAATTCCTTTCTAAGAGGGCCTGGTGAGTCACACCTACAAATGATAAAATCTCAGTAAACAGATTTTTATGATGCAGTTTACTTCCTGACCCGATTCCGGTATAGTATCACATGAAGCATAGAAGACCCTTATCTTAACTCAAGCATTCCTTTCTGCTGATTCCTGGTCTTTGGACAACTCCTAACTTTTTCAGGCAATTATCAACTAAAGAATCTCTAAATCCACCTGTGACTTGTAAGCCCCTGCTTTGAGGTGTCCCACCTTTTCAGGCCAAACCAATGTACACCTTCCATGTATTGATTTATGATTTTACCGGTAACCCCTGTCTCTCTGAAATGTATAAAACCAAACTGTAACCCAGCCACAGCGAGTCCACTTGCTCAAGGCTTCTTGGGCATGGCTCTGGGTCATGGTTCTCAGATTTGGCTCAGAATAAACCTCCTTAAATTATTTTACAGAGTTTGTATTCTTTTCCGTTGACATTGTATTTCTCAGGTTTCAAATGCTGGGCTCATGAATCAAGCTGGTTCCTAATGTTGGATAAGCCTACATGTTCTGAGAGAGCATCTGGGAAGGGAGGCACCATCCAAAGTTTATTTTGGGGAGCCTGAAACCCCATTGCCATGCTTTACTTGGGAGCCTAGAATTTACAGTTATGTCATGTGGACAATGATTAAATATATGCTTTTAAGATAAATGGCTTATTGCACCCTTTGAGGATCTGATCTATTTTGCCAAGTTGTCACTTTGAAAAATTAGCCATACTAAACAAACTGCCTTATGTCTAATCTTAATGACTCTCAAAGGCAGTAAATATTACCTAGCTAAATTATCTTGGTTTAAAATTATAGGCAAATGGGACCATGATTAGAACTTCCAACCAGCATGTTGCAGTGTAAATTTTTTATTATTGTTTGATACAGCTGACGCTCTTATTGTTCACTGTATGATGAATTTTCACTGCTAACTATCCAGGTAAAAGAAGCCATGGATATTTTGGGGATAATATGTTGATGGGTAATGCCCATAATTCATAAACACAATGTTTTGCTATTCTGTGAATGGTGGCAGAGTTCGTGATGAGTACTAATGCGCACATGGTATTTGGGAAGCTCGATCTTTTCTGTGTTTGGACTATGGTCTAACTTCAGCCGAAATCTCCCTGAGAGTAATATGAACTTGAGATCCTAGGATGCACACCTCTGAGCTGTGCTTCCGAAGGCAGAGAATTCCTTTGTACGCTGCGCCCTGCATGGAAGTGGTGTTTCTCCCCACAAAGATTTTTGTCATATTTAAGGTGAAATATTTTTTAGAGTGTTTAAACTGAAGTTAAAGCATAAACACCCTTAACATTTAAGTTAAACTTTTATTATAAACTACTGAAATAGTGTAAGCGATGCTGAGAGGTATGATGGATTTTGTATCTCCCACGGTTCAGGGATATTTAAATAACAATGACCCAATCTTCTTAAGTTTTACCTCTATAAATCATCATCGCCGGCGCTGTGAACAGCAAAAGAGCACCTAGAGAGGAAATCTCACGCCCTGCTTGGAGCCTAGTGAATGTTTATCAGGGGTAGACATTAGGTGACCAAGATAAATTTTAAAAAATGGAAATAACAAATGTAGAAATTTAGGAGTTTGGGTTGTTGTTCTGGAGATTTCAGTGTGCTGGGGCGTTTGCTCCCTGGTGGCTGGTGAGGTCTGCTCTGTCAGGATTGCCTTAAATTTGTGTCATCCTGGGTGGAACGGGAGCCCATTCTACTAAGTGAAGTATCACAAGAATGGAAAAACAAGCACCACAGGTACTCACCAGCAAATTGGTGTTAACTGATCAACACTTATGCGCACATATGGAAGTAACATTCATCGGTTGTAGGTCGGGTGGGAGTGGGGAGAAGGGGATGGGTAAAATCACACCTAATGGGTGCGGTGAGCACTGTCTGGGGAATGGACACACTTGAAGCTCTGACTTGGGTGGGGCAAAGGCAATATACATAACCTAAACATTTGTACCCCTGTAATATTCTGAAATTTAAAAAAATGGTAAAGGAGCATTCAAGTCCCCAAGAACAACCTTCTATGCCCCAGTCAGAGCAGGCAAGAACCAACACAACGACATGGACATGACATGTCAGAGATTCCACCCTTCCATGGAGAGGCTGCGCAGATACGAACAGTTGAATATAACCATGGTCCACTGAAATGGGTTTCTCAATCTCGGCACTACTGACATTTCTGTCTGGGCTATGCTCTGGAGGGGGCATCATTCTGTGCATTGTAGGATATTGAGGGACATTTCTGGGCTCCAAACACCAGGTGCCAAGAGGATCCCCCTTCCTCAAGTGGTGGTGCCCAAAATCTTTCCAGACCTTGCCAGATGCAGGGAATATCTGAGCTAGAATTAGGACAAGCTGCTGGTAGAAGCTACGGGAGCTGCTATTGAACATGACGGGTGTAGAGTCCTATTAGAGAGTAAAGCAACAAAAATAAATCAGTAATACTGATGCAATCTATTTCACAATTCTGATTCTGTTTTTATCATAATTTCTTCATTGTTACTATTCACATCCATTTTTATTTCTTTAAATATTGCATTAAATGTTCATTTAATTTGCATACAGAGTTTGTGTCCCGTTAAATTTTAAGCCTGAAGTCACTTCCTTCCCTACCTGCGCCTTCATTTCTGCCCTCCTTGGCCCTTTGGGGAGAGCATGATGCCACAGAAAGTACGCCCAAGATGACTTTGTGCAGTTCCTCTTCTTTTCCCTGCGCTGCTGTTTCCTCCTTTTGCTGCCCAGTACCATGGCTCTGCACATCCCCATTTCCTTTCTCGGCTGGATTCTGCACCTGTGCAGCTGCAAAGTTGATTTGTTTTTCAGAAAAACAGAAATTTTGTTTTCCACAAGCAAAAGAAGGCAAGGAGGAATCGGGTCAGGTTGAGAGAGGGAAGTGACAGCTCTTTTGGTTTGTTTTTGTTTATTTTTTTTAAAAAACTTTTACCTTTTGATTTTTATTAGCGGCAAAAAAATTACCATCTCAACCCTTTTTTAAGCGCACAGTTTGGTGGCACGCAATGTCATACATGCACTCGGCTACGCAGCCGTCACCACCATCTCCAGAACCGATTTTATCTTCCCAAACTGAAAGTCTTTCCCCACTAAAGAACATCTCATTCCCCCTTTCCCCAGCCCCTGTCGAGCTCCATCCTTCTGTCTCTATGAACTTGACTACTCCAGGAACCTCATATAAGTGGAATCATACTTGTCTTTCTGTGACCAGCGTATTCCACTCAGCATGCAGGTGCGGCTAGTGTCAGAACTAACTTCCTTTTTAAGGCTGAATGATATCCTCTTGTGTGGATGAACCGCATTCTGTTTATCCATTCATTGCCAAGCGGAGCTTGGGTTGCGGTCACCTTGTGGATACTGTGATGAATGCCACCATGAACACTGGGCATGCAAGTACCTCTTCAAGACGCTGCTTTCAATTCCTCTGGGTATACACCCAGAAGTGGGATTACTGGATCATGTGCTGACTCCGTTTTTAATTTCTTAAGGAATGTCCATACTGTTTTCCATAGTGACCGCTCCACTGACATCATACAGCAAACGTCGTGCCAGGTCGAGCGTTCCTCCGTTCGCTGCCGGTGCTAAGGCTCTGCACACTCCCATTTCCTCTCTAGGTTGGATTCTGCAGCTGCAACGGCAAAGTTCTTTGCTTTTCAGAAAAAAGAAACTTTGTTTTCCACAAGCAAAGGAAAGCAAAAAGGAATGATATGACAAACATTGTGTCAGGTTCAAAGAAGAAAGTGACAGATTTTTTGGTTTGTATATTTGTATGTTTATTTAACGAAGAGTAGACATGGATTCCAATTTTTCCGCAAAAATGGCACTTTAAAATTTTTTTCTATTGACATGTAATGATTTTACATATTCCTGGAGTACATAGTGATGTTTTGGTACAAATAATGTATAGTAATTAGATTACAGTATTTAGCGTGTGCATCATTTCTTTGTGTTGGGAGTGTTCAATATCCTCCTTCTAGCCATTTGAAACTATGTAATATGTTACTGTTAACTGCAGTCATCTTGCAGTGCTACAGAACACTAGAAAACATTCCTGGTCTCTAGCTGTAATTTTGTGTCCTTTAAGAAATCACTCCCTCTTCCTCCCTTCCTCCCACACTTCCCAGCCTTTAGTTTCATCTGTTCTACTTTTTACTTCTATGAGAGCAAGGGTTTTTTTAGCTTCCACACAGGAGTGAGAAGATACAGTGCGTGGGCACAGGCCAGGCAAGGGAACTCGAATCTCCACCGCCCAACCCCGAGAGTGCGACACGACGCGCCAGGGGTGGCCCAGAGGGCCTGCGGGCAGCGGCAGGGGTGGGGGCCCGCAGTCTCTCCCCGACAGCCAGTGGCCCCAGGACACCAACCCCCACAAACCGCCCTCCCAAGCACCCTGGCGGCCTGGCTGGGCAGGGACCCCCAAGACCCGGTGTCACCCCACCCCCACCCCTGGGCGGCTTGTTTCATGGAACATAACGTTCTCCAGTTGCTGCGAATGGCAGGGTTTTGGTTTTTTACGGCCAAGGCGAAATAGTATTACTTGCATGTATATACCACGTTTTTTTTTTTTT
>VBSM01001163.1:3482695-3503140 GCA_008086735.1 Cheirogaleus medius | reverse complement strand
CTGGCCATTAGTCTGTCTTCTTTTGAAAAGTTTCTGTTCATGTCCTTTGCCCATATATTGATGGGGTTGTTTGATTTTGTCTTGTTGATTTTCTTAAGTTCTATATAGATTCTTGTTATCAGCCCTTTATCAGATGTGTAGAAAGCAAATATCTTCTCCCATTCTGTAGGTTGTCTATTCACTCTAAGGACAGTTTCCTTGGCTGTGCAGAAGCTTTTTAATTCTATCAGGTCCCATTTGTCTATTTTTGTTGCTGCTGTGATTGCTTTGGGGGTCTTTTTCATAAATTCTTTACCTAGGCTGATGCCTAAGAGTCTTCCCAACATTTTCTTCCAGAATTCTTAAGGTTTCGTGCCTTAGGTATAAGTCTGTTATACATCATGTGTTGATTTTGGTGAGAGGTGGGGATCCAGTTTTAATCTTCTGCATGTGGATATCCAGTTTTCCCAGCACCACTTATTGAATAGAGATTCTTTTCCCCAATGTATACTTTTGTCTGCTTTGTCAAAGATTAGATGACAATATGAGGATGGTTTTATATCTGGGATCTCCGTCTTGTTCCAGAGGTCTATATCTATGTTCTTGTGCCAGTAACATGCTGTTTTGGTTACTACAGCCTTATAGTAAAGTTTGAAGTCTGATAGATTGATGCCTCCCAATTTGTTCTTTTTGCTTAAGGTTGCTTTGGCTATACGAAGTCTTCTCTGGTTCCAGACGAAGCATAAAATTATTTTCTCTAAATCTGTAAAGAATGATGGTGGAATTTTGATAGGGATTGCATTAATTCTATAGATCACTTTAGGTAGAACGGACATTTTAACAATATTGAGTCTACCAATCTATGAGCACGGTAGGGATTTCCATCTGTTTACAACTTCTACAATTTCTTTTCTCAGTGTTTCGTAGTTATCCCTATATAGATCTCTCACCTCCTTTGTTAAATATATCCCTAAATATTTAATTTTCTTTGATGCTATTGTGCAAGGTGTTGCATCTTTGATTTGATTTTCAGCTTGACTGTTATTGGCATATATGAATGCCACTGATTTGTGTGCATTCATTTTGTATCCTGAGACTTTAGTGAATTTGTTTATCAATTCCAGGAGTCTAAGGCTGGTTCAAATCTATAAATGCAATTCACCACATAAATAAAAGCAAGAACAAAGACCATATGATTCTCTCAATAGATGCAGAAAAAGCATTTGATAAAATCCAGCACACTTTTACAATAAAAACTCTTAACAAAATAGGCATAGATGGGACATGCCTTAACATTATTAAGGCCATATATGATAAACCCACAGCCAATATCATATTGAATGGGGAAAAATTGGAAGCATTCCTGCTTAGAAGTGGAACCAGACAAGGTTGCCCACTATCTTCACTTCTATTCAACAGTGTTGGAAGTCCTTGCCAGAGCAATCAGGCAAGAGAGGGGAATTAAGGGTGTCCAAATGGGGGCAGAAGAGGTCAAACTCTCACTCTTTGCTGATGATATGATAGTATATCTAGAAAATCCCAAGGATTCAACCAAGAGACTCCTGGAATTGATACCACAGTTTCTTTATCCATGTATCTGTTGTTGGACACTTGGGTGAATTCTATATCTTGCCTGTTGTGGAAAAGGTTTATTCAACATTTTAACTAACTTCTAATAAGTCACAAATAGTCGTAATAGGGACTACAGAGTCACTTGATTCCAAATTTTACAAGAGGCCATGAGTACAAGATACCTCATGGGTTATGTTGTTGCAATCTTGTCTTATAAACTATGCCTTTCCTTTAAATTCACAACAAGGGGATTTTCTCTTATATAACCTCTGCAAAATATTTAATCAAATGTCGATGAAGAATTGTTTTTTTAAAAAATGGAAATATATAATAACACAATAATACCATGTGGAAAGAATAATAAACCAGTGTCTTAGCTGGACATGGCGGCACATACCTGTAGTCCCCGCTACTCTGGAGGCTGAGGCAGGAGGATTGCTTGAGCCAGAAGTTTGAGGTTGCTGTGAGCTAGGCTGACGCCACGGCACTCTAGCCTGGGCAACAGAGTGAGACTCTGTCTCAAAAAAATAAAATAAAATAAACCAGTATCTTAAAAGAATAGCAATTCCTTTTCAGGAACATGAAGTAGTACAGGGGAAAAAAATAAAACCTAAATTTCCCCTCATGGTATGCTTATGTTTGAGCCTAAACTCAGAGACCAAATGAAAGAAGAAGCATTTGTACCTCACTCTGGACTTGCTTTCCCAGCTTTGAATTCAGGGATCTGTACTTTTCAGAAATACGACAATTATCTTTACTCTGTAGGCCCTGCCTTCTTTGATCTCCAATCTATAATGTACTATCATTCAGGAACCACAAATACCTGAAAGCCACTGCTCACTAAATGTCTGCGTGTTTGCCTCTTCATGTATTTGTGGGAATCTATGTTTTGTGTGCACCTGTATGTTTCTGTGCATATGTGTGTGTGCTTGCATGTGTGTGTTTCTATGTGTACACTTGAGTTTGTGAGTGCATGTTTGTGAGTGTGTATGTATGTGTTTGGGCATATTTGGGGGTACGTGTATAAGAAAGAGAGGGAGAGCATGGGAGGAGAGAGCACATCCTTGCAGGTGTTTGCACCAGGCATAGAATAAACATGGAAAACGAGAGGAACCACTCAGACAATGCTCAAGTTGTATATGTTTCTAACTTCTCTCTAAGTCATTCTCCCTGATTTGTGTAGATGTTTCAATTCCCTACTTGCACATTTTAGTATCTGTCACTGGCATTTCAGAAAATAACATCAAACAAAGGATCACATCTAGACATAACCTGAAAATGAAAACAAAACCCCCTATGCATCTAGGAGGAAAATAAAAGAAAAAAAAACAAAACAAACAAAAAAGTAAACTTTAGGTCTAAGGAAACAAAAATCAAGCTTCTCTTACATATCCCTGCAATTTTGAAGCATCAAATGAGGATGAAGTAACACACCAACAGACTTTTAACTGGAGAAAATAGTTTTCCCTCTAAGATATTTATGAGCTTGAAATTGATGAGCTCAAAAAACATATTCAACATGTATTTTCTGAAAAAAAACAGTAATTGGAAATGCAAGCCCTCTGCTCAAGAGAGAACACAGATTAGACACCAAAGAATCGGGATGTGTTTATATAAAGGGCCGGCAGGTGTTCTTCTATTTACGTTGGGCTCTGTTCCCAAGAATCTAGCTGGGAAGTGGGTTGCCAGGCGGTGTTATCTGTCATCCATGTAGACAGATGAATTCTGTACTTTCTCTCCTGATATTTCTCTTTTGCCTGTTCTCTTTTTTCAGAGCCCAGAGGATGTATATCTTACGCTGCAATCGTTAGGAATCTCTTTCCAATTTTGGGTCAAGTGTCAGTGATATCATTTACTAACATGGGCTAAGATATTTTCATGGTGGAGAAACTAACAAGCCATTGTTTCCTTCTTAAATACAGAACTACAAAGAGTCTCATCACGTATAGTTTATATACATACAGTTTATAAGACAGTCAAGTCCTGCACAACGACCTTTCAGTCAATAGCAGACTACACAGACAACTGTGGCCCCGTAAGATCATAATACTGTACTTTTCCTGTGCCTTTTCCGTGTTTAGATATGCAGATACTTACCATTGTGTTACAGTTGCCTATAGTATTTGGTATAGTAACATGCTGTATGGGTGTGTAGCCCAGGAGCAATAGGCCACACCATGTAGCTTAGGTGCATATTAGGCTATGCCATGTGTAAGTACTCACAGTGGTGTTTGCACAACAACAAAATCTCCTAAGTACCCATTTCTCAGAATGCATCTCAGTTGTTAACAAATGGCTGTATATATAATTCATACATATAGTACATATATATATGATTACATATAGAATACATAAATATATCCATGCACATGTATACATATGCATACATCTATGTATTCTGCATGTATATATGTATACAAGTGATATATACATGCATATATGTATATAAGTGATATGATATATGTATCAACTATATACATATATGCATGTATGTATGCATAAGATATATATGTACATAAATATACGTAAGTATACAATTTAAATTTATATTTGTTTAACCACTTCGGTACTGTGCTCACCAGCCGCGAAACCTCGCCCACAGGCGGCACTCACAGTCTGCACGGTAGTTTGTGCTGTGCATTGAAGACGAATCCGTTTTGCTCTTGTGTGATGAGGAAAGCTTTAAAGCACTGAAAGCTTCTTTTACTTTACAGGCAGCTTTACTTGTAATGTAAATCAGAATAGGTAACATATACATATATGTTTCCATTACGTTATTTTTAAATGTTCACAATTTTATTTTGATAAATGAAAAATTAGAAAAGTCATATCACGGCTGTCGGCTAAAGTCGCTGTGCGCCTTCATATCACGGCTGTCGGCTAAAGTCGACACTGGGCTGTACGCCTTCATATCACGGCTGTCGGCTAAAGTTGCTGTGCGCGTTCATCTGTGGCCGTCGACTATAGTCATGCTGGGCTGTGCGCCTTCATCTGTGGCTGTCGGCTATAGTTGACGCCGGTACCGAAGTGGTTAAGTGTATGTAAATTTTAAGTTGACACCTTTTATGATTTAGGTTCTTTACTACGTTGGAAAGATCAGTTCAGTTGCAGATAGCATCGGGCATGTCCACTGATTGCGGAGCGTACATTCCAGCGGAAGGCTGCCCACTACTCCCGTCCATATCCCATGACCTCAGCTATAGTAATAAAATCTGACCTTCATTTGGAGCATCTTATATTCTAGGCACAGATGGGAATGCATGTAGTATTGCCTTCTTCAACTTCACCTTGTTCGAATTTTCATGAGGGTGCTCCTGTTGTCAGGGGAGGCAGGGCAAGTGCGCAGAGAGAAGGAACACCCCGAAGTCATACAGCGTGGAAGAGACACCCCTGGGAATCAAACCTGGCAGCATGTTCTCTATCCCTGTGTGCAGAGCCATACGCGGAAAAGGGCTGCGGACAAACACTCTAACATGTAAGCGATTGGTATTTCTGGTTCAGCTCCTGGTTAGTTTTTACTTTTTTTGGTATGCTTTCTTTGCCTTTCTCAAATGCAAATATTGGAATAAAAACACCAATAGTGATAAAAAAAAACACAATTGTTTATTTCTAATATTTCTTCGGCTGATTTGTTTTTTATTTTTGATGATAATTAATGAAGCGTGAAGGGCATGTTATAGAACCATACTTTTTAAAAATTAAAATAAGTGTACCCACCCTTCTTTAATTAGAGAGAAAATGGTGAAAATTCACACAGCCCCTGGAAACACTACATGCAATGTGTATAATTTGCTTTCATCTAAGAGGCAAGACTTTACTAAGAGATCGGCTTGTCCTATGAAATAATTATATATGTTAATCAACAAGACGTAATTACTATGACTATTTATAGCTGGCAAACTACCTAAAAAAAACCAAACAAACACATCCATTGGCTGTGCTCCAATAAATGCAAAACATAAAGGAATGTGGCTCTCTATAAGTACAAGAAAACAATGAAATTATGTAGATCAAAGACAAGTTAAATAAAACAATTTCATATGTTTAAAAATGATGCCTAAGAAAACCCTCATGCTGCTTATGAAAAAATTAAAATTTTAGGTAAGAACAAAAGGGTTCAAGGGAACTTCTTCTCTCCCAAATTATAGTTTTTACTGGCTTGCTAAGGCTCACGAATTCCTTATCACAGTTTTCTCTCTGCTTCTCTCCCTGCCCTAGGGGAAGGGAAATTGGGACCTTCCTTCGGAAGGGGAGTCTAGTGAGACTGCAGGGTTCTGTTGTCCAGCTCTGAGTTGGAATGAAAAGTCCTGACCTTACATGGAGCTGACCTGCACATGGTGTTTCAGAGACAGCAGAGAGACAAAGGCTGAAATTCAGGATGCTGTACAGTCACCAAGACCAAACACTGCTCTTGTCTCTCCATAAAACCATGGGCACCTACTCTATAAAAATGGATCACCAATGTCTCCAAAAGTAGAGCTAGACAGGGAATTGTAGATAAGACAATAATGCTATTCTCACAAAGCTTTCAATTCGATTTATTTTCTTTTTCGTTAGAAGAGTTTATGGTAAGCATTTTCAGCACCCAGGGTAGTGCCTGCTACTATAATTGTTATAGGACTATGTTTTCTAATATAAATGGAAGATATCCATGAGCAGTTGAAGACACAGATTGAAATTGTTTCAAAGGTTCTAATCTGTTCCCAAACACAAAAGACTGGAAAGATAAGAAATAATAATATACATCTTCATGCCATGCACGTAGATTGCTTCATTTTATTCACAATATCCAGATGATAGAAAGATATTCTAACTTTCAATCATTTGTACTTTTTTTATCCCTATGAATCCAAGTGCTCAGATAGATAGATAGATAGATAGATGGTAGACAAATAGATACCACTTAATTTTGTTCTCTGTAAGTGACAGAAAATGTCCCCGGTGACAGCTTTACCCCTGAATATATATTGTTGGTGTATTTCAGATTGACTAAATTTTTTGTGTGTGGCATTAAGTCTTTTTCTTGGCTGTCTAGATATATGACCATGGTGTTTTTATTGTGAATCCTATTCAGACTCTAAGACTTGAAGTATTACATATCAGATGGAGAGGATAGTTGAGTCAGCTAATTAGCATTTCATTGATGGTTTTATGATTTTCTAGTAATCCATCATTATATGGGTTCTATGTGTTTCTCGGGGGAACGCCAGCTTTCATTGTATAGGAGAGAAGGAATTTCTTCATTCTGCTATGTGAAGATTCCACTTGTTTGCAAAAGATTTTCAGGTTTTTTGGGGAAACATAAATCATTTAATTTATATTGTATTTAACATGTATAGATTGATTTTAATTGTTCTGAAATTGGGAAGCATCATAATGTAAGTTCAGTTTTATTTCTTGTGTGCCCCAGAATAATCCACATAAACTTTTGAAGTAACAATTTTTGCCATCTGTACACATGAAAATATAATATACCTGTTTTTAATCTAAACAAGAATTATTTTTGTAGGTAAAATCTGCTTTAAACTGCTTTCAACTCCCCTGAATAGTCTGGAGTTTGCACTTATAATTTTAATGAAAGTATTTTCATACCTGCCAAACATTGAGATTTTAAGCTTTCAATAAGGTGAGACACATTTGTTCGTTTCTTTGGATACCTCGGAGGCTGACTGCAACTTGATTTGTTTTGTCTTTGAAAGAGGCAAAGCGTGTTCTACAGACTGCTTTCAAGGTGTGAGCACTTTCTGTGACAGCATCTGCTCCTGTGAATCACTTGGGCTAACACTATACATTTCCATAAGACGATGACACTGCCTATTCCTCTTGGAGGAGGTCAACTTTCTTGCTTTCTGTATCCTTAGACCTGTTGTGTACATGAAATGATCATTTGACTCCAATGGGTGGGTTTGGAGAAATTGCCTATATGGACTGGCAAAGTTTCTCCTGGAAACCGTGTCCTGTCCAGAGAGATACTAATTGTCAGCTAAAGAATATATCTCCTGCATTGGGGCCAAATGGAGTGTCTCTGTCCCTGACTGGCATGCCCAAGCAGCCCAAGCAGCAAAGACTGCATCCCTCTGGGTTGGTCCATGGCCTGGGAGCCCCAGCGCACATGGTGAATGGCTATGTCTCCACTTCACACTTTCTCTTCTACAGAATCCCATTCTCTGTGGATCTCTTGTGCCCTGGGTGTTCAGCCAGAGTCCAAGAAAGGTACAAGGGAAGAAATTCAGGGGCTCCAACGACTCTCTGAAAATACAAGGGATGCCGTGTGTGTAATGAGCTTTTGAGCATTCTAAAGCAGTTTTTTTTATGCATCCTCTGATTCTCTTCGAATCCATGACCAGAATTAGAAATAAGAGTATCAATAAATTACAGAATTTGTATGAGCAATTTTGATGTATTGCAGCTTAAGGCCTTTTGTAAGAGATGGGTATTTTTGTCTCATTTGGGACAACATGGATGAACCTGCAGGACATTGTGTTAAATGAAATAAGCCACATACAGAAAGACAAATACTGCATGATCTCACTCACATGTGGAATATAAAACAAAAATAGAACTCACAGAAGCAAAGAGTAGAATCGTGATTACCAGGGTGTGGGGTGAGTGGAGTGGGTGGTGGATGGGGAGATGTTGCTCAAAGGATACAAAGTTTCACTTAGACAAGAAGGATACATTCTGGAGATCCATCATACAGCATGGTGACTATAGCTAATAATACAGGATGATATACTTTAAAACTGCTAGTAGAGTATATTTTAATTTTTTTCATTACAAAAAAGATAAGTATGTGAGGTGGTGGATATGTTATTTGTAATTTTTGGTTTTAGAAAACTCTTTTCAAGATATAGCATACCCAATGCTTTAAGTGTATTTCTTATCATGGACATTCTCAACATAACTTGTAGTTACCGGCCACATTCTGAGCACACATTTATTGGCTCATTATGGGAAGTAAATAATTAACACACTATTTGTTTTTTGTCTTTGTGTCTGGCCCCCAGCAGACCACATGGTATTGGGATGCTGTGTTAGCACTTAAATATCCACGGACTAAAGGCATCACTTGCACCATGCAGAGAGATTTGAAGAAGGGAAAGGCATTTCAGTAGGTATACATACTTTAAAATATATTCAAAGAAATCTTAATAAAGCAGATGCTTCACATACTAGGCAGAATGATATGCACCCAGAGATGCCCACACCGTAAACCCTAGAGGCTGTGCTTGTCCATTCCACAGTGCAAGGAACTTTGGAGATGTAACTGATGTCATGGACCTTACAATAGGGAAATTGCCCTAATTAATCAGGCAGGTCCAATCTAATCACAGGTGTCCTTGAATCAGAAAATGTTCTCTGTCTGGAGAAAGAGAGATGAGGAGGCAGAAAGAGAAATAAGAGAGATTACAAGGATGAGAAGAATTCAATTCACCATCACCTGTTCTCAGACGAAGTAGACACCTGCAAGGCCCAGAGAGAGGACTCCAGGAGCTCAGGGTTGCACCCTCAACCCCCAAGACAACCAGCAAGGAAAAAGAGGACTTCAGTCCCACAATGGCAAGCAACAGGATTCTGCCAACAACCCAAATGAGCTTGGAAACTGACTCTTCCTCTATCCTCCTGATAAAGACAGCTGATAACTTGATTTTAGCCCAGTGAGACCCTGCGCAAAGCAGCCATCTGATGCCACTGGACTTGTGACCTACTAAAACTGTGGGATAATAAGTGGGTGTTTTTTAGAAGCTCTTACTTTGTGGTAATTTGTTACAGAAGCCACAGGAAATTAATCCACTTACATATGTAAGTCTATAAACTCCCTCTAAGTTTACTTATGAATTCAATGCCATCTCAACTGAAAATACCAACCTAAAATTTTGTGGACATAGACAAGATGATTCTAAACTTTACATTGAAATATAGACAGGCAAGAAAGTCCAGGACATTACTATAAAAATAAACAATGCCTATGGCAGATTAGACCTATTAGATATTAAAACATTGTGTTGCATCCATAATTAAAACTATGGTATTGGTTCATGAGAGACCAATAGAACAAAATAGAAATCCACAAATCAGACCTAAGACTATGTAGCAAGATAATATTTTATGACTGTAGCATCACACATCAGCAGAGACGAACAGACATTTTACTAGATTGTGTTGGGACAACTATATAGGTATTTGAGAATTATAAGAAAAGTTAAACTAGAATGCATAACAAAACTATACTGTGATAAGTAAAAATGCTCCAAAGATATACATGTGAAAATATACAACCAGTCAACACAAGGAAAGAATCCTCCCTTTGCTCAAATTTCTAAAGCCATATGTAAGTATGATGAATTCACTGCATGTAAGTATAAGACTTTTACATCACAAATACTTCTGTAAGTAGAGTTTAAAGATAAATGGCAAACCAGGAAAAGATATTTGCAGTAAGACAAAAGTATCTCTTAATGCAACCAAAATAAAAAGAATCCAAAACCTATTTCAAAATCATACAAGAAAAATGAGATGGGCCTCAAAAGAAGATGTGGAAAAGTACCTAAATATATAAAAATATGCTCCATCACACTCCAAATGACAGAATTGCAAATAGATATCGTACATAGACACCAATTCTCACCAACCAGATTGGAAAAATGCAAAATTTTGGCCATAAGGTCTGTTGGCCAGGCTGTGGGAAAAATAGGCTCCATGTGTTGTAGGTGGAAATTCAAAACTGCAGCACTCATATAGGAGATAAATTTGGCAAAATACATATCCAGTTACCCTTTGATCCTGCAATTCTATGTCTGGAAATGCAATCCAAACACAATAGGTAGAAATAGTGTGTCTTTTTGGTACATTACTCATTGCAGCATGATTTGTAATCTCCAAGATTGGAAATACCCCAAATGTCCCTCAGTAGAAGACTGGCTCAAAAACTATGGTACACAGACAGATGAAAGACTGCAGAGACAAAATAGGAAGCAGGACATTGGTATGAGTCAACTACAGGGTACAGTATTTAGTGAAAATAAACAAAAAAACAAAAATGAAACCAACAAAACTAGCAAAACCAAAACCAAACCAACAGAAAGATGCACAACTGAATAACTGTAAATTTAGGCTAACTGTTGTAGACAAAAGGCAACTATAGTTATAACCCATATGCATACACGCATATGTGTATTTGCTTATAACAGAAAAATTATCAGAAAGGTAAATTAAATTAGTGAATGGCCTCAGAAGCACTGGTTTGGACATTTGACTTGTACCATTTTGCAGAAGTTGCAACAGCCATCAGAGATTCAGTATCAGACTCTTCCATGAATTTGAAATAATAATACTTCGAACTGTATGGTATAGGTGTGTGGATGTGGATCAAGCATCGCTGTATGAACAGCACAGCTTCTATGACAGTTAATTATTATTTAGGGAGCATATTGGATTGTCAACACACACATTTGTATAATGAATAAATCCACTAAAGAGCAACATAATCCCACCTGACCCTATAGGTTCCTTGGGAAACAACTTTGAGAAAGTCCTGCCCATTGGAAAGGGAGAAGGCACAGCTCCCCTCCACCCTCCAAAAACTGTCTTCCTGTCTGACACCAATTGCAACTTCAAAGGGTCCTTAAGACCACACTCAGATTTGACAATTTGCTGGAAGGGCCCATAGAACTCCTGGAAAACTATTATACACAGGATTATGCTTTATTACAAAAAAAAATACATAGATTTTTTTTCAAAAAGCAAGAGAAGCGGGCCATGGCACAGAATCCAGGAGGGGTTCAAACATGGATCTTCCATTGTTCTCTCCTCTTTGGAGTCATGGGTGGTGTTACATTCCCCTGGAGATTGTGTGAGACAGTCTGTGTAGTGTATTCCTGACCAGGGAAGCACACATGAGCCTCGGTGTCCACAGTCATTATTGGAGTTCAATCACATACTTCCCATGCAGCTGAGATTTAGTCTCCACAGTCTCCTGGAGGTCAGGATAATCTCTCTGGTCTTTGGTTCCTCTTGAGGTTGTAACTGGTAGGATATGGTCCACAACTTTATCATAAATCAAATTATCAGACTGTTGGGTAGCCAAAAACTAGAGGCAAACAAAGACCCTCATATTAGGCAGGATATTCCAGTGTCCAGGAGATCACCTCGCAGGAGCTTAGGGCAAAGGCCAGACCTCTCTTTAGGGAAGATAAATTCTTCATTACAAGCACATGTACGTACTCTATCAAGGACTCTGAAGCAGATTTTGAGATGTAGTTGGGGGGTTGTCTCTTGAAAAAAAATAGAAGAATTAAAACCATGATGGAACCCAACTTTTCAATATATAGATTTTAGCTAAATGACAGTAACACTTTTTTAAATTTTAAAATATTTAATTGAGAAATAAAAATGTATATATTCAAGGTATACAATGTATACAGATATAGATGATTTCATATGTGTACATATTTTGTGATGATTTCCATAATCAAATTAATTAGCACATCCATCACCACTCACTCCTAGTTACCCTGTGTGTGTGTGTGTTGAGAACAAATAATCTTCCCATTTATCAAATTTTAAGTAATCAATACAGAATTAGTAACTACAATCATCATGCTTTATGGTAGATTCCCAGAACTTATTCATCTTATAACTAAAAGTTGGTACCCTTTGACAACATCTCAAGATACTTGCACACCCATGTTCATTGCAGTGTTATGCTAATAGCCAAGATATGGAAACAACCTAAGTGTCCATCAAGAGACAAATGGATAAATAAAGTGTGGTACATACACAATGGAACACCATACAGCCTTAAAAAATAAGGAAATCCTGTCATTTGCAATGACATGAAAGAACCTGGAGGACATTGTGTTTAATAAAAATGAGCCAGGTACAGAAAGACAAATACTGTATCATCTCACTTATATGTGGAATCTAAAAGAGTTGAATTCATAGAAGCAGAGAGCATTACGTTTTGCAAATGGCAAGCTGACTCTTGTTTTCTTAAGTTATTCTTAGTAGCACATTGGTTAATCCCCTTTAAATCTAAGTGCTTTGAATAACAAAGAAAGTTGTGCCATTTCTATATTATAATAGGATTGGTGTGGTGTTTGCATGAAAACCAAAATTGCATGTCATTGTTAAGGATACAACTCTTCCCTCAAAACTCATTTAAAGTCTGCTTTGGAATCTACTTTCATGAATCTTCAATTATTATCATCAGAAAATAAATTTCCAATCATAAAATAAAATAAAATGAGGTGGTTAGCTCTTTCTGCACCCAGAGTCACTCTGATGCACTTGGATTACTGGGCACATCAGTCCATAGTTCCAGAAATTTGAAGAATATCCTGTGAAGCAGGACATGCATCTAAGGTTGGATGCATTTGTTTTCTCCTAACCAAGACATGCATGGCTGAGACTTATAACCAAAGGAAAACAAAATTCCCACAGTGATTTGGAGCTGGCTCTTCTGTATGCAGAAATCATCTCACTTATGAATCCATCCTTTCTTTGTTGTCTGACCTTCACCATCATGCCCTTGTCTTTTTCTTGGCATGATTATGTATTTTGCACATGCAGTTTTCTCTCAAACTGCACTTCAAGCAAGATCACGGATTTCTTAATTCCAAAACTGTTGACACCTCACTCAATTTTCTTGCCGGGGACCTCGCTTGCTATTTCTAGAAGCCTGCACTTCTCATAGCTGAGAATTAACATGAAGTGAGGGTTTCTGAATCCTAAATGCCTGTTGAGAGCTTGGGTTCGATGGCATCTTTGGTGGTGCTTTATGGTAAATGCTGATGTGGTCTGAAGCTTGGGGCAGGCACACAGTGGGTGAGGGAGGTTGGGAATGTGAGCCAAGCATTTGCAGAGACAAAATCAGGGGCTGTGTTTTATCTTGGATGAGTTCACTCAGTTTTGTGACGTGCTTCCTCTTTAGAGATACAGGCTTTTTGTGTGGCACAATTAAGGGATGCTGTTATCCTTGTATGAAATTTAGAATTGGGATAGCAACCTCCATATTGATTCTGGACACTGTTTTCACACTCATGGCCAAAGCTGGAGAATGAGGGAATAATGCTTGGTGACACATAAGGTGAAAACGGAGGGGTGGCATTTAATCTGGCATGAGCAGAAATGAGGAACAGTGAGCTAACTTTTATGGACAGTGGAGGGAGCTGAGGTTTAGGACACCAAGCTCCAATCCAAAGACTCATTTGTCCTGATTTCTTGTTTCCATGGTAACTTCAAGGTGTGTTGTGACACCATTCTTGGGTAATGAAATGAGTCTGTTCCCAGGCTCTGTGGGCTCCTTGATGTGGCTTCTCTTCTCCTGAATTTGGTCTCCAGCCTGATTTTGTTGTTTCTTTAAATAATTTCCAGTTAAATGAGGGAGAAAATTAGAGGAATTCAGGGAAAGAGGAATAAACACGCAACTTTGTGAGTTTGTTTAGGGAACCTATGGCTTTTGGCAGTGTCTAACAAGTGAAGTGGGTTGAATTGTGTGCCCTCCAAAAAAATGATATGTTCACATCCTAACCTTCAGCTCCTGTGAATATGATCTTATTTGAGGCTTTGAATATGTAATCAAGTTAAAATGAGGTCTTTCTGGGTTAGAGTGAACCTCAATGCCATGAAGGGTGTCCTTATAAGAAGAGGGAAATTTGGACACAGACACAGACTGTGTGATGACTAAGGCGGAGACTGGAGGGATGTTTCTCTGCCAACCAAGGAATGCCTGCAAACCCCAGCGGCTGGGAAAGGGGCATGGCGCACTTTCTCCCTCATAGCTTCCAGAAGGAACTAACCTTGCCAACACCTTGATTTCAGACTTCTGGTCTTCAGAACTCTGATGGAATAAATTTCTGTTGTTTTAAAACATCCAGTGTGTAGTACTTTTTTTATGGAAGCCTTTAAGAAAATAAAACAAAGAAGGAGCATAAAAAATTAATTTTTAAGCCATCTACCTCTCTGATACCAGAGGATAAGGGAAAGTTCCTGCTATAACCAGGCTCAGGGGATCTGGCATCTGTACCACATGGTGCCAGAAGGAGCCTTGGCAGAGCCTTGGGGAGAATGCTCAAGCGCTGAAGAGTAGGGGTGTGTACTACAAGCCAACAGAGAAAGAGCAATGCTGGCCAGCTGGCGTGTCAGAAGCAACTCTGCTTGTTGGACATGGTGATAGTGAAATTGACTCCCAAGGCAGAAGAGGCTGAGGGACACCTGAAGGTTTGAGCAGATTCCCATTAGCATAATTAATAGAGCTAGAGGCAGAGGAATGCCAAGGTTTTAGCAGATGGGAGCAAAGACATGTCCACTTTTATATCCTTAAATATTGTGCATGAAACATTACCCATCTCCACAAACAGTGAACGCAGAAAGTGAGAAGGCTATTTTGGATGCCAAGATCTTCGTTAAGCTCAACATTTCCTAGACCACCAGTTACATTTTTAAAACTCCAATTTCTAACTATATCTTCTTTATTCAGTTACCACTTCCAAATTCCATTGTTCTCATGCCCGCCTCTCCTTTTCTACACAGTGCCATTCGTTAAGATTCCAGGCTTTGGTCTGGTCACATGAAACACAATTTGAAACCCTGGTTTCATACTTACCAGCTTTTTGGGGTTCCTGAAGTTACACATCTTTTTTTCTTAATTTTTTTCTATTTCAGCATATTACGGAGGTACAAGTGTTTAGGTTACATATATTGCCCTTGGCCACCCCTCTCCGAGTCAGAGCTTCAAGCATGTCCATCCCCCAGATGGTGCGCACTGCACCCATTAGGTGTGTATATGCCCATTCCCACCTTGCCCCCCTGTCTGCCTGACATCTGATGAATGTTGTTACTATATATGCACTTAAGTGTTGATCAGTTAATACCACTTTGATGGTGAGTCCATGTGGTGCTTGTTTTTCCATTCTTGGTATATTTCACTTAGTAGAATGGGTTCCAGGTCTAACCAGGATAACACGGGAGGTGCTATACCACCATTGATTTTATGGCTGAGTAGAACTCCATGATATACATATACCACATTTTATTAATCCAATGATGTATTAATGGGCACTTGGGTTGTTTCAACATCTTTGCAATTGTGAATTGTGCTGCTATAAATATTCGAGTGCAGATGTCTTTTTTTTTTTTATAGAATGTCTTTTGTTCTTTTGGGTAGATGCCCAGTAATGGGATTGCTGGATCAAATGGTAGATCTACTTGTATCTCTTTAAGGTATCTCCATATTGCTTTCCACAGAGGTGGCAATAGTTTGCAGTCCCACCAGCAATGTATGAGTGTTCCTATCTCTCCGCATCCACACCAACATTTATTGTTTTGGGACTTTTTGCTAAAGGGCATACTCACTGGAGATAAGTGATATCTCATTGTGGTTTTGATTTGCATTTCCCTGATGATTAGAGATATTGAGCATTTTTCATAAGTTTGTTGTCCATTATTCTGTCGTGTCCTGAAAAGTTTCTCTTCATGTCCTTTGCTCACTTTTTGATAGGGTTGTTTGATTTTTTTTCTTGCTGATTTTCCTGAATTCTAAATAGATTCTAGTTATCACCCCTTTATTGGGATGTGTAGCAACTGAATATTTTCTCCCATTCTGTAGGTTGTCTGTTTGCTCTTGTGATAGTTTCTTTGGCTGTGCAGAAGCTTTTTAATTTGATTAGGTCCCATTTATTTATTTTTGTTGCTGCAGTGATTACCTTTGGGGTCTTCTTCATAAATTCTTTGCCTAGGTCAATGTCTAGAAGAGTATTTCCAATGTTTTCCTCTAGAATTCTAATAGTTTCACACCTTGGGTTTAAGTCTGTTATCCATCGTGAGTTGATTTTTGTGAGAGGTAAAAGCTGTGGATCCTGTTTCAGTCTTTTACATGTGGTTATCCTGTTTTCCCAGCACCATTTATTGAATAAGTATTTTTTTCCACAGTGTATGTTTTTGTCTTCTTTGTCAAAGATTAGATAGCTATATGAGATTGGTTTTATATCTGGGTTCTCAATTCTGTTCCAGAGGTCTATGTCTCTGTTCTTGTGCCAGTCTCATAATGTTTTAGTTACTATCACTTTGCAGTACAGTGTGAAGTCTGGTAAATGCCTTCCATTTTATTCTTTTTGCCTAAGATTGCTTTATCTAAATGGGGTCTTCTCTGGTTCCATATGAAGCATAAAATTATTTTTTCTATATCTGTGAAAAATGATGATGGTACTTTAAAAGGGATTGCATTGAATCTGCAGGTCACTTTGGGTAGTATAGACATTTTAACAATATTGATTCTGCCGACCCATGAGCATGGTATGGTTTTCCACCTATTTACGTCCTCTGCTATTTCCTTCCTCAGTGTTTCGTAGTTCTCCCTGCAGAGATCTTTTACCACCTTAAATATATTCCTAGGTACTTTATTTTCTTTATTGCTATTGTGAAGGGTATTGAGTCTCTGATTTGGTTCTCAGTTTGACTGCTATTGGTGTATATGAATGCCTCTGATTTGTGTGTATTGGTTTTGTATCCTGCGATTTACTTAATTCATTTATCAATTTCAGGAGTCTCTTGGTTGAATCCTTGGGGTTTTCTAGATATAATATCATATCAGCAGCAAAGAGTGAGAGTTTGATCTCTTCTGCTCCCATTTGGATGCCCTTAATTCCCCTCTCTTGCCTAATTGCTCCGGCAAGGACTTCCAGCACTATGTTGAATAGAAGTGGAGATGGTGGGCAAACTTGTCTGGTCCCAGTTCTAAGCGGGAATGCTTTCAATTTTTCCCCATTAACTATGATGCTGGCTATGAGTTTGTCATATATGGCTTGTATCACTTTTAGGTAAGCCCCACTTGTGCCTATTTTGTTAATTATCTGTTTAGAGGATCTGTCCTGTGCTGTCAGAGGGGTGTTGAAGTCTCTGGCTATTATGGTGTTGCTGTTTATCATTTTATTTAGATCAAGTAGAGTTTGCTTTATGAATCTGGGTGCACCTAAGTTGGGCGCATACATATTTAGAATTGTCATGTCTTCTTGTTGAACTGTACCCTTTACCGTTATGTAGTGATCGTCTTTGTCTTTCATTACTTTGTCTTTCATTACTTTTGTTGATTTAAAGACTAAGTTATCTGATATCAAAACCACCACAACAGCCTTCTTATGGCTTTCATTTGCTTGAAATATTTTTTCCACCCCTTCACCTTGTGTCTGAATGCATCCTTGCAGGTTAGATGTGTTTCCAGAAGACAGCAGATACTTGGCTTGTATGTTTTTATCCAATTGGCCAGCCTATTTCTCTTTAGTGGGCAATTCAAGCTATTCACATTTATTGAGAGAACTGATAGGTGAGGAAAATTTCTGTTCATCCTGTTGGGCTGAACTTTGTTGCTTTGTTTTCTCTCTTGATCCATCATGGTATCTGGGCCTTGATCTTTAGCTTTTGAGTGATTTTACATTCATGAGTGTTTATTGTGCTGATCCATGTATAACACTGTTTTGAGTACTTCTTGGAGGGCTGGTCCTGTCTTGGTGAATTCCCTCAGTCTTTGCTTATCTGAGAATGTCTTTATTTCTCCTGTGTATACAAAACTTAGTTTTTCAGGGTAAAAATTCTAGGCTGGGCATTATTCAGTTTCAGAAGAGTGAGAATGGGGCCACAGTCTCTTCTTGCTTGTAAAGTTTCAGTTGAGAAGTCTGGTGTTATTCAGATAGGCTCTCTTGTATGTTACTTGTTTCTTTTGCCTTACAGCTCATAGAAGGGCCTCTTTAGTGGATATTTTGGTTAGTCTTATTACTGCATGTCGTGGTGTCTTCCTGTTTGCAATGAATCTCCCAGGAGTCCTTTGAGCTTCTTTTACCTGGATATCTAGATTTTTAGCAAGGCATGGGAAATTTTCCTCTATTATATCTCCAAATAGCTAATCCAATCCTTGTGTATTTTCTTCTTCACCATCTGGGATGTCCATAACTCTCATGTTAAGCTTCTTCACATAATACCAAATTTCTTGTAAGTTTTTCTCTTTTCTCTTATTTCTCTGCTCTATCTCTGTGGCTGACTTATTTAATTGGAAAGTTTCATCTTCAATTCCTGAGATTCTTTCTTCTGTTTGACCTACCCTATTCTTGAGACTTTCCACTGTGCTTTGTAGTTCCTTGAATAAATTCTTCATTTCCAGGAGTTAAGTTTGATTTTTCTTTAATATTTCAATTTCTTTAGTGAGTTTTTCTTCCAGGTCCTGGATTTTTTTTGTGTGTGTGGTTTCTTTGTGTTAGTTATCCATTTTTTTCATGCATATCATTGAGTTTTCTTACAGTCCATGTTTGAAATTCTTCTTTTGCAATTTTAGTGTTCCAAATTTGGTTAATGCCCATTGCTAGAGAGCTGGTGTTCCTCTTTGAGGGTGTGTTTTCCATTTGATTCTTCATACTTCCAGAAATCTTTCGCTGAGTCCTTCCCATCTGGATCAGTGTTGCTTCCCACTTTTCAGTTTACGTTTGGAAAGTAACATGCCCTGTTTAGGCTCTGTTCCAGTAGATGCTGTTTAGGAGCAAGGCAGATCATAGCTGCTGCCTAACAGCCTGGATGTGTGCGTTTCTATGGTTGCTTGATTTGCCACTAGGAGGAGCCACTAATATGTTGTTCAGGGTTCTTCCACCATGGTTGGGAGGAGTGATCCTGATGGAAGTGGTTACTTGGGAAGCCTATTGTGGCCTCTTGCCAGGATTTTTGTTCTCTGACCACTGGACCCCACTGTTGGCAGCCCACTGGACTTGGAAATACAGCCCCAGAGTGATCCTACTGGATGATCCTACTGGATGACCTAAACCGGTCTGATGAGCAAAGTCACTGGGCTGTCAACTACTGATCTGCACCAAGGCCATGTGGATTCACGCTCTCCGCAGAAGGAAAGTGGCTTTTCTTTCCTCTCCCTACCTCTAGGGGTGGAAAGGTGCTGGCTAGGGGGAGAGGGTGGTGCCCTAATCTGCCTAGCACCCCAGCATAAGTCCCACAGGTGTTAGCCTCCCATGACTGGGGAAGCATTCAGAATTCACCCATCAAATGGGCCTGGCTAGTTGACCATAGGTTGTGTAAGGGTGGAGCTTGTTGCAAGAGTCCCAGGGCTGGGGGAAGCGAGCTGCCTGACACCATAGCACACTGCAGTGTCTGGGTTGTGGACCCCAAAAATGGCGACCACCTGCCCACAGAGCGCTAGCACTGGGGGTGACTGTTCAGGAGTTGAGAGGTTCTGGATTGGGGAGCTCAGTCATCAGATTGCCCTATTGTCTTGTTTATGTTGCCCTCCTGCAGTCTCACACCTGTCCAGCAGGAGCTCTCACTCTTTCTGATTCAACCTGCGAGAGCCTATTTGCCCACAGTGGTTTCCAGGTTAGAGTCCCCTACTTAGTGTTCACCTCCGTTGTTCTGGACCCGCTGTCTGCCAGAGCAAGTTACTTGCTCTTTACTCCTTCCAGCAGTAGCTCAGACCAGTCCCATTCCGCCCAGTGCAGTTCTGGCACAGAGCTCTGGGGGGTTCAAGATGCTTCCTGCTATCGTTTTCTCCACAGAGCTCAATGTCTCTTGTTGCAATTTTGCACTGACTTCAGGCAGATCCCTGTCTGAGTGGGTGTGGAGGTCAGTGGGGAAGCAGGACATTCTCCTGTAGGTCTGATCCCACTGCACTTGCTGGCCCAGTGGGTGCAGCCATCCACACTCTATTCTCTATTGTTTGTCTCACACTCTCCAGATTTCGTGATCCTATCTCCCATTTACCTTTTTTCCCCTGTTTTTTGTGTCCCACACTAATTCTCTGCCAATTCACAGTGCTGTTCTTGTCTAGAGCGATTCACTCATGTGTAGCAGACTGAGATCTACACCTCTTTCTCTGGGAGCAGGAATCTAGGAGGTCACCTTTACTCT
>VBSM01001163.1:3456983-3482595 GCA_008086735.1 Cheirogaleus medius | reverse complement strand
GAATATTTTCTTCCATTCTGTAGGTTGTTTGCTCTTGTGATAGTTTCCTTGGCTATGCAGAAGCTTCTTAATTTGATCAGGTCCCATTTGTTTATTTTTGTTGTTGCCATAATTGCCTTTGAGGTCGTCTTCATAATTTCTTTCCCTCTATAAGATTTTTTTCAACATTTTCTTCTAGAATTCTTATAGTTTCACACATTAGGTTTAAGTCTGTTATCCACCATGAGTTGATTGTTGTGAGAGGTAAAAGGTATAGATCCTATTTCAGTCCTGTACATGTGACTATCCAATTTTCCCAGCACCATTTACTGAATAAGGATTCTTTCCCCCAGTGTATGTTTTCGTCTGCTTTGTCAAAGATTAGATGGCTACATGAGGATGGTTTTATATCTGGGTTCTCAGTTCTGTTCCATTGATCTATGTCTCTGTTCTTATGCCAGTAACATGCTGTTTTAGTTACTACAGCCTTGTAGTATAGCTTGAAATCTGGTAAATTGATGCCTCCCAATTTGTTCTTTTTGCTTAAGATTGCTTTTGCTATATGTGGTCTTCTCTGTTTACATATGAAACATAGAATTATTTTTTCTATACCTGTGAAAAATGATGTTGGTATTTTAATAGGGATTGCATTGAAACTGTAGATCACTTTGGGTAGTATAGACTTTTTAACAGTGTTGATTCTGCTGACCCATCGATGTGGTATGTTTTTCTACCTGTTTACATCCTCTATTATTTCCTTCCTCAGTGTTTCACAGTTCTCCCTGTAGAGGTCTTTTACTCACTTAGTTAATATATTACTAGGTATTTTATTTTCTTTGTTGCTATTGTGAAGGGTATTGAGTCTTTGGTCTGTTTCTCAGTTTGACTGTTGTTGGCCTATAGGAATGCTACTGATTTCTGTACATTGATCTTGTTACCTGAGACTTTGCTGATTGTTTTGTAAATTCCAGTAGTCTCATGGCAGAATCTTTGGGGTTTTCTAGATATAAGATCATATCATCAGCTAAGAGCAATAATCTGACCTCTTCTGCCCCCATTTGGGTGCCCTTTATTTCCTTCTCTGGTCTGATTGCTCTAGCTAGCCCAAATGGATAAATATACAGATGCTAAGTCTGTTATCTTCAGGATACATCTCTAACCTACAAGCCCAAAAGGAAGCATTCAGACTCAAGCTGAAGTGATGGAAAACAATATATCAAGCAAACTGAAGCCAAAAGAAAACTGGCATGACAGTTCTGATTTCAGATAGCTTAGTCTTCAAATCACTAAAATTAATGAAAGACAAAGAGGGTCAGTATACAGTGGTGAAGGATACAATTCAACAAGAAGACATAACAGTTCTAAATATTTATGCACCTAACTCAGGTGCATGCAGATTCATAAAGAAAGTCCTGCTTAATCTAAACAAAATGATAAACAGCAACACTGTAATAGCTGGAAACTTTAACACCCTTGCGACAGCACAGGACAGATCCTCCAAACAGAAAATAAACAAAGAAATAATGGACTTAAACAGAACTCTAGAACAAATGAGCCTGACTGACATTTACAGAACATTCTACCTCAAAACCACTGAATATATATTTTTCTCAGGAGCTCTTGGGACATTCTCTAAGATTGACCATACCCTAGACCACAAAGCATGTCTCAAAAATTTTATAAAAATAGAAATTATACCATGTATCTTCTCTGACCACAGTGGAATAAAATTAGAAATTGACTCCAACAGAAACTCTTATTTATACAGAAAGTCATGGAAACTAAACAACTTTCTGCTGAATGATTATTTCATTAAGGAGGAAATCAAGATGGAAATCAAAAGATTTTTTGACCTAAATGACAAAGGAGACAAAAGTTATCAAAATATGTGGGACACAGCTAAAGCAGTCCTGAGAGGAAAGTTTATTTCCATAAATGCCTACATCCAAAAGACAGAAAGATCACAAATAAATAATCTAATGAATCATCTCAATGAATTGGAAAAGAATGAGCAAACTGACCCCAAATCCAGTAGAAGAAAATAAATAACAAAATCAGAGCAGAATTAAATGAAATTGATAATAAAAAAAACTATACAGAAGATTAATAAAATAAAAAGTTGGTTCTTTGAAAAAGTAAACAAAATTAACATGCCTCTTGTTAGATTAAGAATAAGCAGAAAAGAAAGGAATCTAATAAGCTCCATTAGGAATGAAAAAGGAGAAATTACAACTGATGCAATGGGAATACAAAATATTATCTACGAATACTATAAAAACCTCTATGCACATAAACTGGAAAATGTGGAGGAAATCGACCAATTCTGAGAAACACATAGCCTCCCTAGGCTCAATCAGGAAGGTATAGAATTCCCAAAATGACCAATATCAAGTTCCAAAATTGAAGAAGCAATAAAAAACCTTCCAGTAAAGAAAATTCCCAGACCAGATGGTTTCAACCTGAATTTTACCAGACCTACAATGGATAACTGGTGCCTATCCTACAGAAGTTATTCCAAAACATCAAGAAGAAAGGAATCCTCCTCCACACACTTTATGAAGCCAACATAACCCTGATACCAAAACCAAGAAAGAATGCAACAAAAAAAGAAAACTACAGACCAATATCCCTTATGAATATAGATGCAAATATTCTCAGCAAAATCCTAGCAAACCAAATTCAGGTGCTTATAACAAAAAAATAGTCCATCAAGACCAAGTGGGCTTCATCCCAGTGATGCAGTGATGGTTCAACATACACAAATCTATAAATGTAATTCATTACATATATACAAGCAAAAGCAGAGACCTTATGATTCTCTCAATAGATGCAGAAAAAGGATTTGACAAAATTCAACACCCTTTTATGATAAGAACGCTTCATAAAATAGGCATAGATGGGACTTAACTAAAAATGATACAAGCCATATATAACAAACCCACAGCTAATATCATACTAAATGGGTAAGAATTGAAAGCATTCCCACTTAGAACTGGAACCAGACAAACGTGCCCTCTATCACTGCTTCTATGCAACATACGGCTTGTATCAACTCTTAAGACCTCTTTGCCTATCTGTAGATTCTAAAGATTTTCTCATAATGTTATTTTCTAAAAGTTTTATATTTTACATTTAGTTCATGGTTCATTTTGAGTTAACTTTTGTATAAGGTATGATCCTTAGTCAGGGCTCATGATTTTGCCTATAGATGTTCAATTGTCCCAGCACCATTTGCTGAAACGATTATCTTTACTCCTTTGAAGCTTTTGTTCTTTTCTCAAAAATCAATTGGGCTTCCCCATGTAGTTCTACTTCTGAGTTCTCAATTCTGTTTCCCTAATTTTGTGTCTGTCCCTTCTCTAGTACTACACAGTTCTGGTTTATATATCTATATAATAAGTCTTGAAATTGGATAGAATGATTTCTCCCACTTTATTATTCTTATTCAAAATTGTTTCATGTATTCTAGTTCCTTTGTGTTTTCATATAAATTTTAGAAATGATTTTTTTCTATGTGTACAAAAAATCTTGCTGGGATTTTGAGAGGAATTGGGTTAAACCTATATATGTCAATTTGAGGAGAACTGGTATCATTACTATGTTGAATCTTCCAATCAATGAAGATAGTGTGTCTTTTCATTTATGTAGGTCTTTGATCTTGTTCATCAGTGTTGTGTAGTTTTCAGTATATAAGTCCTACATAGTCACTATGGTCTGAATGTTGGTGTTCCCTCAAATTAATATGTTGCAACCTAATTCCCAATGTTGTAGTATTAAGAGGTAGGGCCTTTCAGGAAGTGCTTATTATGAGGGCTCCAACCTCATAATAGGATTAGTACCCTTATAAAAGAGGTTGAAGGGAGCTTGCCTGCCTCTTCCACCATGTTAAGATGTAGCAAGAAGGTGCATCTTTGAAGCAGAGAGCAAACCCTCACCAGACACTGGATCTGTTGGCATCTTGATCTTGGAATTCCCAGCCTCCAGAACTGTGAGAAATAAATTTCGGTTGTTTATAAATTTAAGGTATTTTGTTACAGTAGCCTGAAAGGAGTGTGACACATCTTGTTAGAATTACAAGGAAGTATTTCATTGTTTTTAAGCAATTATAAATGGTATTGTATTTTACATTTCTGTATCTACATGTTCATTGCTAGTGTATATATATACAATTGACTTTTATATATTTATGCTATATCCTGTAAGGGGGATTTAGGTTTGTTGTGATTTGGTTTTTTGTAGATCGTTGGGATCTTTTACATAAACAGTAATATCTGCAAATATAAAAAGTTTTGTTCCTTCATCTCAGATCCATATGCCTTTTATTTATTTTTCCTTCTTTATTGTAATGATTAAAACTTGTGGCATCGTGTTGAATAGGGGTAGTGATCACAGATGTTCTTTCCTTGTTCTGATCTTAGGTGAAAAGCATTAAGTTTTCAATGTAAAGTATAATCTTATCTGTAGATTTTTTTTGTAGATGCTGTTTGTCAAGTTAAGGAAATTCCTTTCAATTCCTGTCAGGTTTTTATCATGAACGGATATTCAATTTTGTCAAATGTGTATTCTGTAGCAATTGATATGGTCATGTGATTTTTTTTTCTCTTTAGTCAATGTGGATTACATTGATTGATGATTTTTTGTTTTGTTTTGTTTTTTTGAGACAGGGTCTCACTCTGTCACCCAAACTAGAGGCAGTGTCATGATCACAACTCACTACAGCCTCCAACTACTGGACTCAAATGATGCTCCCGGCTCAGCCTATCACTATGCCTGGATAATTTTTAAATTTTTTGTAGGGATGTGACTATGTTGCCCAGGATGGTCTCAAACTCTTGGCCTCAAGTGATCCTCCCACGGTGGCCTCCCAAATCTCTGGGATTACAGGCATGAGCTATCATGCATGGTGATTGATAATTTTGAATATATTGAACTAGGCTTACATTCCTGGAATAAAGCCCTCTCGGTCATTGTGTAATTCTGCAGTTGCTATATTTTCTTATAGATTTTGTTATAGATTTCATGAAGGAAATTGGTCTGTAGTTTTCACTCCTTGTACTGTCTTTGGTTTTAATTAATACTAGCTGCTTTTTGTCTGGAAGAAAATATGTAGAATTGGTCTTAATTCTTTAAATCTTTGGTGAAATTTTCCAGTGAAACCATTTGAGATATACCACAGAGGTGAGTCATTTAAATTCTGCAACTGAACTCTTAAAAGCCAAATCATTATGAGTTATTTTGATAGGTATAGATTATTGAATACAATTTTTCTTGCTGAAAAGTTAATGATTGTAAATGCTAGTGCTATACTGTGAAGAAATTGCCTTCAGAAGTATTAAGCTGATTTTTTTGGTTTGTATTTGGTTTTTCTTTTGCCGCCGTCACCGCAGGTGAGATGTGGGCAGTGTGTCTGTTTCTTAGTCAACGTGACTTTCATCTTGTTGCTTCTGATCTACTAGAGCCTCAGGGAAGCCAGCACGGCTTAGTCTGGAACATTCTGATTTTGGTACTTGGAATGTAGTGATAGCAGTTCTGATTACTCACAAGCCTTATTTTTGCAAATTTCCTGATTCTTTCATGACTACAATAGACTAAATCCTATCCTTTAATTCTCTGACCTTCACTTACTACAACATGCTGGCTGTCACAGAAGAATTTATTTTGATCCGCAAATCAGCAGAGGAAAGCTTTTGAAATGATAGAGGGACATTAATCTACCATCTCTGTGCCAATGATTCTGCCATTGACTTTGCCATATGCCTTGGCTTCATGTCTTTTATGAATTTATTAGACTCTGTATTCTTGGAAGGAAAGGTACTGGGCAAATATTTTTAAATTGTGCACAAGCAAAAAAAAAAAAAAAACCAAAGATGGGGAACTACAGGTCTGTAAAACAAACTCTATACTCATTGAGACCCATTTGAGTTCTTAGTATTAAGTATTAGCATTAATTTTAAAAGGAGTTTTGTGATCTTTCAGCCATATAATTAAATTATGATGCTCCACGAAAATGATTTTTGGGTAGATAGGCCTTACGGAAGTTACATGTACTTTTTACCTGCCTCTCTGTTACACTTTGAAAATACAAATGCCAGGTTGCAATGTTTGTTTGTCTGTCTGTTTTTTAAAGACAGAGTCTCCCTGTGTCCCCCAGGCTGGAGGGCAGTGTTATGATCACAGCTCACTGCATCCTTGAACTCCTGGACTCAAGCAATCCTCCCACCTCAGCCTCCCGAGTAGGTGGGACAATAGATGCATGCCACATGTCCCATAGATGTTTGTGTTTGGTTCAAAGCAATAGTGACTATTGTAACCATTTTGATGTACTTCAGATACTCTTAACCCTCCAACTTTCTCTAATGAAGTTCCTGTTTCTACATTAGCTTTCCTTTGTTTTTACTCCTTGTAGTGGACATTTAAACGTTTTAAGAAGATGAAAGGAAAAGCCAGAAAGATACAGAAGAAAAAACCTGTGAAGACACAGGTCAACAAAACAGATTCCTTGAGCTATTTGGACAGTTCCCCCGAAGAAGGTGAGCTGAGCAGCCTATACCTGGTGGTAAGCTCCAGTCCTTCAAGGAAATGCAAATTAAAACCACAATGAAGTATCCCAAGAATGGAAAAACAAGCACCACATGTACTCACCAGCAAATTGGTATTAACTGATCAACAATTAAGTGGACATATAGGAATAACATCTATCAGGTGTTGGGAAGGTGGTGGGGGAAGGAATGGGTATATATATATATACATAATGAGTGCGATGCACACCATCTGGGGGATGGACACGCTTGAAGCTCTGACTCGGGGGGGAAGGGGGCAAGGGCAATATACGTAACCTTAACATTTGTACCCCCATAACATGCTGAAAAAAATAAAAAGAAAAAAATTAATATAAAGAATGAAAAAAAACCCACAATGAGATATCCCCTAACTCCAGTGAGAATGGCTTTTATCCAAAAGTCCCAAAACAGAAGATACAGGCAAGGATGCAGAGAGAAAGTTACACTTATACACTGTTGGTGGGACTGCAAACTAGTACAGCCTCTATGGAAAGTAATATGGAGATTCCTTAAAGAACTAAAAGTAGACCTACCATTTGATCCAGCAATCCCACTACTAGGTATTTACCCGATGGAAAAAAAAGATATTTTATGAAAAAGACACTTGCACTCGAATGTTTATAGCAGCACAATTCATATCACAAAGATGTGGAATCAACCCAAATGCCTATAAATACATGAGTAGATTCATAAAATGTGGTATATGTATACCACGGAGCACTACTCAACTATTAAAAATATATATCTTTTGTAACAACCTGGATGGAACTGGAGGCCATTCTTCTTCGTGAAGTATTGCAAGAATGGAAAACCAAACACCACATATACTAAATACTAAATTAGAGCTAATCGATCAACACTTACATGCACATATGGAAGTAAAACTCAATGGAAATCAAATAGATGGGAATGGGAGGGTGAGGAGTACAGTGCACACTGACTGGGTGGAGGGCACACTTATAACTTTCACTCAAATCAATATGTACAAAAGCAAATTATATAACCAAAATGTGTGTACCCCTGTAAAATTCTGAAATAAAAAGGAAGTTGCAGAAAAATGGGGAAGAAGAAGGAATGAAGTCTTCCTTTAGAGTAGTGATTGGTAACCTCTTTATGATCACAGACCCTTTCAGAGCCTTAGACAGCACTAGAAAAACACATGTAATTCCTAGGGCTTAATGAACTCTTGAGCACATCCGTGGCCTCCCTGGGGCTCCTCTGCCTTGGACTCTCAGTTTACCTGGCTCTGTTTTTTTTTTTTTCCCCATACTTAGAACCTGACAGAAGGGGGCGTAAGTCAAATATGGAACTGAATAATCAATATTATTTTTCAAAATCAACTCCAGGGATTTTTTATTAACACTAATTTGAAAAAAGAACACATTCTTTCCAAGTGAATTTTAAATTCCCTTTAAAAGTAACATTTGAGTGCAAACTGGTTTGGTATAGCATAGCTTTTAAGCAGGTGTCTCAGTGAGTGTTAGCTCTGACTTGGTCAACCACAGTTCTTACTAAAGTGCTGGTTAGACCTATGCTTTTTAACAGTATATATTTAGTAGTTATTAAGGTTTTTTTCATGATACTTTTTTTATTCCTGTCAAGGTCTAATGTCATTAGGGATTCACTTATTAGAATATTGGTTTTTGTCTCAGCCTAAACTTCTCAATCCTATGTTTGCATCTGCCAACAGCAGATAGAACAGTTACCAAGGGGAGTTGAGTTGGCCCTGTGCTATTTTACCTGTAGTAACCACCTTGGCTTCACTTTACTAAGACATAACCTCGTCTTGTGTTTGGGTTTTTATTGCAGGTGAAATAACAGACTCTGAGAGTAACAGCTCCTCCTCCAGCTCAGAATCGGACTCTCCCTCGTATGCAATAGTTCTGTGACAGCCTTGGAGAACAGGAGCTCAGTGCCCATTTGGGACCAATGGCAGAGAGGGAGAGAGAGTGAGAATCATCCAGCCAAACAGAGAAGGGGGAGACACTGCAGAGGACGTAAGTTGAGGCTACCTGCATCTTCTGTTTTCATTTCTTTTATCCTTTGTCCCCTCTCCTTCACTCTGACATGTAAGTAGAGACTAGTACTTGGTAATGTAATTATTATCATAATAAAGAAGTGATGTGATGTTTAGTAAATGTTTACTCAGTACCATATCCTTTGCTAAGCACTTTACATGCTTCATTTACTTTACATAATCTTCATAACTCCTCTAAGAAATTGGTTACGTCTATTTGACAGAGGAGGAAACTTATTTTTTTAAACATTTTTTCTGTTTTTAGAGATGGGGTCTCACTCTTGCTCAGGCTGTTCTTGATCTCCTGAGCTCAAGCAATCCTCTTGCCTTGGCCTTCCAGAGTGCTAGGATTACAGGTGTGAGCCACGGTGCCCAGCCCAGAGGAGGAAACTTATGCTTGAAGTCATTACATTGCTAGACTTGAGGCTCTGGGAATACAGGGATTTAGTCTGTTTTGTTCGCTGCTGGATCCCTATGACCTAGAATAGTGCCTTCCCCATAGGTGTTCCTTAAATATTTGTTGAATTAATTACAAAGGAACAAACATGCCCATGGTCATTTACCTGGTAGTGATAGAGCTAGGATTCACATCTGGAACTGTCCAACTCTAAATGGACTACTCTATATGACTCATATGTTGGTTGTAACTTAAGTATTAAGATTTTTGAGATCTCATGGTTTACCTCTCCACATCTTAACCAGAAAGGACACATATCCATCATTCTCAGTGTTCTTCATTCTTCCCTGTTGATCTGCATTTCCATCTAAAATCATTTTCCCTCAGTCTGAAGAATGTCCTAATTGGCATTTCTTATTATGTAGGTCTTCTGGTCACAGATCCTCTCATGTTTAATTATCTAAAAATATCATTATTTCACCCATTTTTAGTGGATATATTTACTGGGTACAGAACTCTGAGTCCACAATTTTTCCTTTCAGCATTTTAAAGCTACCATTCTAATACTGTGTGGTGTCCTTTGTTTGTAATGAGGAGCCAGCATTCATTTATATTATTGTTTCCCCTATACACAATGTCTTTTTTCCCTCTACTAGTTTTTTTTTTAAAGGAGACAGGGTCTTGCTATGTTGCCCAAGCTGGAGCACAGTAGCTATTCACAGGCACAATCCTACTACTGATCATCATGGGAGTTTTGACCTGCTCCTTTTCTGACCTGCTCGGTTCACCCCTCCTTAGTCAACCTTTTGGTCCACCACTCCCAGGAGGTCACCATATTGATGAAAAACTTAGAGCATATACCCGATCAGCATAGTTCACAACAGCCCAGAATTCCTGGGCTCACACAATCCTCCTGCCTCAACCTCCTGAGTAGCTGGGACTGTAGGCTCACTCTACTGTGCCCAGCTCTATTGGCTTTTAATATATATATATATATATATATATATATATATATATATATCTGTTTGTGTTTGTTTTTTGAGACAGGGTCTCACTCTGTTGCCCAGGCTGGAGTTCAGTGGCATGATCATAGCTCACTGCTGCCTTGAACTCCTGGGCTCGAGCAGTCCACCTGCTTCAGCCTTTCAAGTAGCTGGAAGTACAGGCATGTGCCACCACGCTGACTAATTTTCTAGTTTTTTTAGTGACAGGGTCTTGCTGTTGCCTGGGCTGCTCTCAAACTCCTGGGCTCCAGTGTTCCTCCCACCTTGGCCTCCCAAACTACTAGGATTATAGGCATGAGCCACTGCACCCAGCTCTTTATATTTAGTTTTCAGCAATTTCACTATGTTAAATAAAAATAAATCTGTACTTGGATAAGGAGAGGTTTTACTCATAAAGACTATTACAGTAGAGATAACAACCTACGGATCTGTAAATGTTTCAAAATCAAACAGAAAAAGGCTTTTATAGGGAGGGGTAAGCAGAGCTAGCGGGGACTTTAGGCAAGTAGCAGGGGTGAAGCAGGTGACAAAATCAGGGCATTTGAACAGGAAATATTTTTCTCTGTGGTTGGCTGATCCTTGGCATGACTGTTAAGGGAGGATGTTTTGTACCTTAGTGCTGCTCTAGCCAAGGATTAGGGGCCTGTGGGGAGGAGAGAAGGCTGACCGAAGTTTTGTGAAATCAAGGGTAAATTGCACAGTTCTGAGCACTAAGTCAGCTGTGATGTAGGTGTTGTTTTCTTTGTATTTATCCTCCTGGGGTTTGCTAAGCTGCTTGGAACTGTAGGTTAGTGATTTTCACCAAAATTGGGAAAATTTCAGCCATTATTTCTTCAGATACCCCCCGCCCCCCAATCTTCTCTCCCTTCCTCCTCCTGGGACTCCAGTTAAATGTGTATTTGACCACTTGATATTGTCCCACCAGTCACTGTGACTCAGCTTTTTTAAAAAAAAAAATATATAATTTCTCTGTAGTATTCAGATTAAATCATTTCCATTGCTCTCTGTTCAGGTTCACTGTTTTTCTTCTGCAATTTTAAATCTTCTGTTAAGCCCATCCAGTGAAGTTTTCATTTAAGATGTACTTTTCATTTGTGGGATTTCCATTTGGTTCATTCTTTATAAGTTTCCACTTTTCTGCTTTGAGTTTAAACCTCCATTCATTATAGTCTTTTCCTGTGTCCTTGAACATATTTTAATATCAAAATAGCAGTTTTAAAGCCCCTAGTCTACTGTGAGGGGTCCAGGATGCCCAACAGGGCAGGAGGCCATAAACTCTGCTCCACACCCCACACACATGCTTCCCACGGGCACCATGTCACTGTTATTAAGACAAGGAGTCAACATCTACTTTTTAAAAAATTATTAAATATAGTGTATGATCATGTCAGGAAATAAAAGGGTGAAATAAAACCATGAGAACTAAATTATCTATCCACAGGTGACTGCTCAGTCAGCCAAAATCCTCTGGGGTAAAAATGTGATTGATGGAAAAACATTCTTTCTAAGGGTGTTATTATAGCTTAATTTGTGACAATGTGTAAATGTGCTGCAAGAGCCTTGGATGAGAAGAGGCATTTATGGGTTACCTGTCATAATAAAATATAGTATTTGTTAGGGTGAGGAGAGCTTACGACATGGGTTGAGAAAGAATTCTCACATAAAGTTTGGAATAGTTTTAAAGAAAGAAAGTGTAGTTTACTTCTCAAAGGCAGAGAAGGACATGACATTAAAAGAAAGAAAGGAGAAGTGTTGGCCTTGAGGATAAGGGGTTTGGGATTTTTATTAGTGGGTAAAGGGTAAAAAAGTGATTGATGCCAGCTGATAGCAAACAGCAGCTGTGAAGCATCTGGGTCCTTTCTTTCTTTCTTTCTTTCTTTCTTTCTTTCTTTCTTTCTTTCTTTCTTTCTTTCTTTTTACTTTTCTCTGTGAGGCCATCTTATCAGAGTCCTTGGAATCTTGTCTGATGAGAACTGGAGTGGGAGTTGGCACCCCTACTGTATGCTTAGGGCTCTTCAAGGCTGTGAAAGCAAACCTTAGAGATAATGAGTTAATCCTAAAGACAACAACTTGATCCCCAAGTGTTTAATCAAACAAAACAAAGGACAGTTGTACTGTGAGTTTTCTCTTACTTTCTGTTTGATAACTTATCCTTCTCTGTTAGCTAGTTTATTAGCAAGGCTGTCCTTTCAGTATTCTGACATGAATGCAAAAGGGATGAGGTCTAAGCATCATAACATGTAAATGCCACTGAAAAAAGTGCATGTTTAGTGGGTGGGAGAAGACTCCAGCTACAAGGATCACAAGAAAGAGAAAATTGGGAGTCTCTGAAATTCTGTCTTCTAGTCAAACCCCTAGTCTAGGAAGTTCCCAACTAAGACTCAAAGCAGGCTGAGATTTTTTACCATCCTTTGTCCTGGGTCAGTTTCTGTCCCACAAATTAAACCCACTCTTCAGGAATCCCACATGCTTTGATTTTAATATAGGATCCATGTATCATTATTGATTCCGGGTGCCTCATGAAAGGTTGCTAATATGACCTTACCCTTTGGCCAGGAATGAAGTTCACCTTAGTTGGTACATTTTTCACCAGTGGCCCTAAGCAGGAAAAATGGAAAATATCACATGCCCCAGAAGAGGCAGCGTATCTGTATGTGTGTGGATAGGAAGTTCTGGAAAGAAGTATGGGGGAATGGACAGAATGTACCTCCATAGGATGGCACGTTAGGATGGCACATAGGATAGTACGTTTATAAAGATTTAAGTGAACAAAGACACCATGGTGTGTATTTCAAGGGCACACACTATGAAATAATTTTCATGTACTGCCTTATGTACTACAAATGTTATATAAAGTTCACTAGTTTGAAAAGGAAAAGGGTGGAATTTGCTAGACAACCATTTCAGAATCTGGATGTTCCTTAGAAGGGCTTACACACATTGTTTAGGAAGCTGCCAAGTAAGTCCCAGGTACTGCTCACTCTTGGAAAAAAGGAACACTGTCAAGGCAAAATTATGGCCACTATGAGGCACTTATCGTGCAGATTATAAACACAGATAATTTTGAAGAGATAAACTGCTATTTTACATTCCTTTCCTCCAGGAAATCTGGTTAGCCAGTGATCCTGGCCCCATGGAAGCCAGGAAGGGTGATGACCAATTCCGAAAATAAGAAAAATGGGCATGTGATGATGAGGAGGTGGAACCTGGGGATTGTGTGGAAGAGGAAGTGGAGGTGGACAATGTGGGGGGACAGTGATCCAGACACCTGGCTGGGGAAGGAGCCCCAGAGGCCTCAGAAAAGTGAGAGGAACAAGCGAATAGCAGAGGAAAGGCTTTTGCTTAGCTTCTATTTGGAATGTAGGGATATCACCTTGTAGGGGCTGTGTAGTCATTGCTACTCTTTGCCAAATTGTTCCCATTTTCCCCTCCCAGGTACCTGGAGAACTGCACTTCCATGTCCCCTTGTGGTTGGGTGGGGCTATGTGACTGTTAACAGCTCCAGCAGATAAGCTGTGGGTGGAAGTGTAGGTCAATTCTGAGCCTACATTGCCAGGGCAAACCCACCCAATGCTCTCTTTTTCCCTCTGTGTGGTGACCCAGAATTCCCCACAGGGAATCAAAAGGGGACATGGAAGTGAGCTGACAGTCTTACTGGATCTAAGAAGAAGGTCAACTTGGCAAGGGAAAATTCAACCTGTAACTAAGGGTGAGGGTATGACTGCTCAGGCTGGAAACCAAATGAGACTCGCAGCCAGACTTCAGAAAGGTTGTAACATCAGCAAGAAGCGATGTGTGACATATTCAGCAGGGTATGATGGCCTGTTTCCTGGGCACACAGCCTTACCAAGGAAACGCTAATGAGCCATGTGAACCGGAGGCTTCAGGAGCAGGTGCTGACTAAATTCAGAGTTAGGACCAGACAAACTACCCCTCAGCAGACACAGCAAACTGAGGGCCCACATATAGCAAGAGGTCTCCTCTCAGCTCCCAGCACCGTGAGGGCAGGAGCCTGTCCCGCACGTCCAAATACCGTCTTGGAAAGAAGCGGGAAAAACACAAAGAAATCTGAGCCTTCCTGGAAGATGCCCACTCATCCAAAAGAGGCTACTGAATCCAGTAGACGCCAGAGTTTGCCTTGTTCAGAGGATAATTCTATAATTTGGCAGAGTTGGTAGATAAAAATCACTGACAACACTGCCTGCCTGCAGGTTGTCGCCAACACTGAGAACACGTCTGTCTGATTGTGGATTTTCTCATCTAGTAATGTAGGGTCATAGAGGGATCTGGAAACTCCAAAGTCGGACAAGGGCTGTGGGAGAATCAAAGCAGACTAAAGTTTCTGTTCCATGTGACAACTCTATGGCAGTGTCGGCACAGACCTTGTGGTTTGGGGGCTTCTCCTCCCATGCACATTTCTCCTCCCATCCTGCATTTTAGACAAGCTTTGATTTTATTAAATCAATATTGTGCTCTTTTATTAATATATGGATGCTATTACATTTGTCCTGCCCACAGCACTGAACACCCCCATAGTGCATCTGCAGAGTTTTTTGTTCAAAACAAAAGAAGAAAGTGGTAGGTGATTTAAATTGCATGGTCTAATATCTGGGAGCACAGGCCAACTCCACCAGGCCCCAGGCTTATGAGTAAAAGTTGGAGATACATAAGAACTATGATTTTATGAAAAAATATGAGGGAAAATTTACTATTCTAAGATTTACATAAAATATTTTTGATGTATTATTCTGATCGATAGTAGGAGTTGACATATTTTTAGATATTTTAAATTATTATTCACCCCTTCAAGTGTTTTTTAAACATTTCTTTGATTAAAAACTGGTGAATTTTATGTCATACACTATGTTGGATATTGTAGAGTTTAAATACTCAGAGGTCCTATTTTATAAGAGACCATGTAGTATTTTATAGCCAGATCTTTTCCCAATCTAATTATTTTTCTTTATTTGTTTATCTTGCTAAAACCTATAATGTAAATTTATATTGGTAACTGTACTTCCTAAAGTGAGAAATCAATATCCTAATGCTAAGAATAGTTTCTAAAATGCTGAGCCATTAATTGTATTGAAAGCATGAGATTAACTATTTCCTGGCCCCACAAACAGATTAACATAGTCCATGTTTTGGGGAAGCATGCTCAATGGCTCAATACTGGAAAGGCTGAGAATTATAAGGAGAGAATAAAAGATTTAATCAGTTATGTTTGTTTCTGTCTACATTCTCTTGTGTAATAAATGACAGGAATTCTGAAATGTCACTTTTGATAAAGTTAAATTCAAAGCAGTATCATTTCCACTGTCTCAGATGGAGTGTCTCACCCAAGACTTGTCATCTATTAAAAAAGTCAGACATAACCGCAGGCAATTCTGCCACCAAGCAAATGCTGACGAGTGATCTAATAGAAGTAACAAGGTGCAAAGGGATGGTGCATGTGGGGAAACTTACTTTGTAGGGTTCTCTGAAATTCTCCTAAAGGAGGTTTTTATGGAATCAGACTTTGAATTGTGGTGCTATTGTCTGAATGTTCGTGTCCTTCACAAAATGTATAAATTGAAATCCTAACCCCAAGGTGATGGTATTAGGAGGTGGGGCCCTTGGGCAGTGATTGGGTCATAAGGGTGGCATCCTCATGAATGGAATTTATGCCCTTATAAAAAATGCTCAAGGGAGCTCAGTTGTCCCTTCCACTATGTGAAGACACAGCCAGAAGCCACCATCTATGAACCAGAAAGCAGCCCTCACCAGACACTGAATCTGCTGCCACCTTGATCTTGGACTTCTCAACCTCCAGAACTGAGAAATAAATTTCTGTTGTTTATAAGCCACCCTGTTTATGGTATTTTGTTATAGAAGCCCAAATGGACTAACACACATGGTTAAGACATGGCAGAACAATCGGGAAGATGCAGAGGAAAAACTTGATCAAAACATCAAAGCAAGGTTGAAATTCATAGAATCTTCAGAAGTGGTGAGTGCACAAAATGTTTTGGTGAAAACTCAGACACTAGGAACTTGCTAGTAAAAATGCCTCACCAAAATGCAGAGTTATGGTTTTACTCATTGCTAAGAGTAATTTTCGTTTCTGGACACACTGGTGACACTCCTTTTTGCTTCAGATCCCACAAATATACATTATTTATGCCACACTTCAACTATTACTATTAAAATTGAATATTAATGGATTAGCATCTTAATGGCACTTAGAACCATTCTTGATGCTTCGTAAGTGCTATAGAAGTAAATATAAAGGAAACAAAATAGCTTTCCAGTCTGCCCACCACCTTTCTTGACATGCTTCTGTGTGCTTCTTAACTTATCCCTGCATTGTTTGATGATATTTAGCAAGAGAATAGCAGACTTGAATTTCAGTCCTACCTCCAAAAAAAAAAAAAAAAGATCTTTGTTTGTAAGTATGTCACTCTTTTATCTGTTAAGAATGACATTAAATATGATTTTGGTGATCATTTAGAGAGTTAACTATGCAGTAAATTATTCTGTGATAGAAAATGTGTATAAATTGGAAATAAATTTACAGTTTTGGGTATAACTAAGATTACCTTTTTATCAAGTACAAGATATCTTTCTACAATCTGTGTATGTATAATTATATACTAAATATAAATTTGGTTATTTAGGCATTTGTTATACCAAAGGACTCATAGAAACAATAATTTATACCCAGTAAATGTTGCTCTTTGCTATCAGTGGATTGTTAAATTAAGTCCAAAGGAACATGCAAGTATGGTGGAGGTTCTTTCTTGCCCAACAAATTTATACTCCCAGCTCTCTCTTACCAGCCCATGTACCCCCATTCACTTTTCTTACACAGAAATTAGGAAAGCATGATTGGGAAGGGGGTCCCCAAAGGCTGACAATCACAGTATCCTACGAAGTGTACCTCCAGGTCTCTAATGAGACAGACACACATTTACCATGATAAGGCTGTGTGGCTGCCACTGTGTGGCAATATGCGGGTTCCTTACAGGAAAGTAAACTTCACAGTGTGAAATATCTTTGTGGGTATATTTGTTTTAAGTACTTAAGAATGATCAAAGAATATAGGGGGAAAAGTACCAAAAACAAATTCACTCTCCTTTTCTGAGGATGTTTTTCTCTTCTTTCCTCTGCTTCCCAGCTGTGGAAATGTGTTGGAGCAACGGTCCCTAACTTTTTTGGCACTAGGGACTGGTTTCACGGAAGACAATTTTTTCATGAATAGGGGAGGCAGAGCTCAGGGAGTGACGCGAGAGCAGCTGTAAATACAGATGAAGCTTCCCTTGCTTGCCCACCACTCACCTCCTGCCCTGTAGTCTGGTTCCTAACAGGCCACAGACTAGTATAAGTTCATGGCCCAGGGTTTGGGAGACCGCAGAGTTGGAAACCAAGGCTGTGACTGAAGTCCACAGCAGAGCCCAGGAGGACTCCCAAGGCCCCAGAGATGCCCAAGGACCAGGGGCTTATGAAATGCAGAAAAAGAGTCTCACAGGCACTATAAAGAATAGCACTTAGCTGCAGTAAAATACGAACTGACAATAATGAGGAAACCAAAAGAGATCTAGAGTTCTTCCAAAGTGCCACATCCCACAAAAGCCCCTATGGATCTGTTCTGGGCACAACAGTGTTGGGAAGTGTGGGAGGTAAGGGAAGTGCCTTGAGGCTCACGCCATCTGCAGCAGAGTGGAGGGCTGGCCCTGGGGAGACTCACCACCTCTGCAAGAGGCAGATAGGATGAGCAGTTGGATGAACAGAAGTTAAGATTGTATCAGCAAAGTCAAGTCTGTGGAGGACAGGCATATGGATGAAGACACGCACACAGAAGACCAGAGGCTCAGAGAACCACGCTAGAACCACACAGTGCTCCTGTGTATCCAGAAAGAGGACAGGTAAAGCACAAGTTTTACCTAAATGTGGGGTGAATGTTGCCAGTTCTCTCTGCTCTCCTGTTCCTGTTCCTCGCTGACAGATCTACCTACTGACATAGCCGTGGCCTGGCAGGAGTCCTGTTGGAAGGTAACTCCTTGCATGCCCAAGCCTGACTTTGTAGGTCAAGATGAGACCCACATCTCAGTCTTATATCAACTGCAAATGAAGTAGAACTTAGGACTCACTGTTCTTCCCAATGATCCCAGTGGAACTCATTGGGTCTTCCATGCTCCCCGGTTAACTAGTTGACTACACTGGGGACTGTCATGCCTCTCCAGTGACAATATCATAAAGGGTCAAGAGACTGTACACAGAGAAAAGCAACAGTAGCTTCAGAAGCTATGCCCTTGAACACGTACCTTTATGACAAGACAACCTAGCCCAATAAACTCTAATGGCTGCGATCCCATCAAAGCTTGTAAAACTTATGACCAACAGAGAATATATATTATTTTCAAGGCTATGTTTCAAGTATTTTATGTAATGTAATAAAATACATATGTGATTATCTAATTTTATGTGATGTAAATATTTTCTGTGTGAGGATTAAAAAGTGCAATCTCTGATCCTGAGTTCCTGCTGCCAAAGGGATGTCAAATGGTGCTGGGGGGGACTTTTCTATACAACTCAAAGCACCCTCTCTGTAAGTTACAGGGCACACTTGAGGCTCCATGGGTCTGCAGGGGATAGGAGGTGAAAGGTAGGGCACATTCTGAAGAAAAGAATGCGTGTAGACGACATTTGAGATATTAAGACTAGATTCAAACCTAGGCTTCGGTTTTCCAACCCTACTCTCCACCTTAAAGATCAGTACTTCAACTCACCCTAACCCATTCCTGGTTCATGTGTGTGGCACATATGTTCCAAAACTCTGGAGAATTGGGACTGTATTTTGGGCAGAGTAAGGAAAAATGGGATCAAGACAATATTTGAAAGATTTTTATGGTTTTATGCCTTACATTTAAGTCTTTTATCCATCTTTAATTAATTTTATAAATGGTTAGAGATAGAGATTCTGTTTCATTCTCCTACATGTGACTATCCAATTTTCCCATCACCATTTATTGAATAGGGCTTCCTTTCCCCAGTGTATGTGTTGCCTGCTTTGTTGAAGATCACTTGGTTGTAGGTAGATGGTTTTATATCTGCATTCTCTGTTCTGTTCCATTGGTCTATGTCTCTATTTTTGTACCAATAGTATGCTGTTTGGGTTACTATAACCTTGTAGAAAAATTTGAAGTCTGGTGATGTGATGCCTCCAGATTTGTTATTTTTGCTCAAGATTGCTTTGGCTATTTGAGCTCCATTTTGGTCCTAAACAAAGTGTAGATTTAAACAAAAGGGGGAAATGCTTAATTCTTGGATTTGAAAATAATGAATTAGTTTGTCAAATATGTGTGTGTGAATGTGTGTTACAGCAAGTTCCATAAGTCTTTGTGTAGCTTTTATAACTCAGAATTGCTACTTATTAAAGAAAAATCATTTGGGAGTTTATATTTTTATTAACTTAGTTTTATGGATTTTAAGAAGCAAATCACTAGTTTGAATTTTTGGGTCAGAACATGAGTAAAGATCGCAAATGTTAATATAAACAATAACAACTAAAATATTCAAATTTCACAAAATTAAGTATAAACTAAAGTTCATTTCTACTTCTGAATCAATAAAAATAGAAACCCTATTATGTGGGAAAATTATGAGGAGAGAGGAGATTTTCAGAATAAAAATCTCTAGAAAATAAGCACAATTCCTGGGAGAATTTCAAACTTTCAAAGCCTATGAAATTGGTGGGCTCAAGCCAAGATCTCCAGGGGATAAAAGAAATCAGGTAATGTCTGGGTTTCGGGGGGAAAGAATAGAACATTGACTGAGATCTCTCTCTGACAGGTTGAGCAGGTGGAGTCTGAATGAGGATCCAGGAGGCCCCGGAGTGGAGGGATCTGCAGGGTAGTGTGGTGTGGGAGAGGCTGTGGTTCAGCCTCCTCCTCTCAGCATCCCGCACCCTCAGGAGCCCTTTGTGATGAGGGCCCACAGCTCTGTGATGCAGGCCTGCGCCCTGGTCAAGAGGCCCAAGGGAAACTCCCAGGGCTCAGTTGCTTTAGGGCAACAGTGCGATTCAGAAGATGGAGAATAATCTCCTGCCTCTGAAAAGCGTTAGTTCCCCATGGATGGGCACCAGATGCACTTCCTGGGTGTCAAATATCTTCCTGGTCTTTATTTGTGGAATGGGGCTCTTCTTCCTGTTTGTACTCTGCCGCCAGAGTGATCCATCCTCACCACGGCCTGGGCAGAAAAGAAGCATCAGGAAGGTAAGGAACCCTTGGCCCAGACCCAACAGAGAATGATTCTCTCTTTTCTTTCTATTATTATTTCCATTTTTCCACATACACTAGAGACTCCCAAGATGGGAATCTCCTCATCTTCCTGGACCCAGGCAGGGCAGGGCAGGGGTAGAGTGGCAGAGGATTTCTAGCGGAAGCTCTCAGACCCCATGTGTGGGTACAGGAAGCATCAGGACAAAATCAAATGCTGGGACATAGGGGCGAGGAAGAGATATGAGAGAGTTGAGATCCGTGTGGGAGGACGACCCTGGTTTCATCGGTCATCAGTTGCCTTCCCATGGCTGGTGCCTCCGCCTGGTCTTTCCTCTGTGTGGGGTGACCTGAGGGCCGTGCTGAGCCCCTGAGAGCCTCCCACCAGGGCTGGGGCAGCCTCTGGCCTCCTTAGGAAGCAGAATCCTGCCTGACAGCTCAGAGGTGCCTGTAGGTCTGAGTCAGTGAATTTCTCGAGCAGAGTGTTAATGGGAAAGAGCACAAACTCTGTAAAATAATTTGAAGAGGTTTATTCTGAGCTGAATGTGTATGACTACAGTCTGGAGCACATGGCCTCAAGGGGTTCTGAGAAAATGTACCCAAGGTGGCCAGGTGAGAGTTTGGTTTTATACATTCATGGAGACAAGAATTACATGTAAAATCATAAATAAATACACGGAAGGTGTACATTGGTTTGGCCCCAAAAGGCAGGACATCTCAAAGTGGGGGCTCACAGGCTATAGGTGGGTTCAAAGATTCTTCAATTTGTAATTGGTTAAAGAAATGAAGCTTTGTCTAAAGGCTTGGAATGTTTCAAGTTAAGATAAGGAAGTCTGTTAATCAGAGTTAAGCCAGGGATATATACCTGACTCAAGTGATCTGTTGAGTAAATTGATGGCCAGCAGGTGTGGTGTGACCTTTGTCTTGCATGGCCTTAGGCCTAGTAATGACTTAGTAGCTTATTATTACAATGACTAACTCCAAAAGGGAGTGGGCATAATGAAGCCTGTCTGTCCTCCCTTCTCCTCCTGGCCACCAACTCAGTTTTAAGGTTTTTCCGGGATCCCCATGGCCAAGAGGGGGTCCATTCAGTTGGCTGGGGGGCTTAAGATTTAGTTATAGTTCATAAGAAGAACAGTGACAGAGGAAACCTATAGTTCTTCCATAGAAAATCCTTCATTGCATTTTTCCACTTGAAAAATGAGTAAAAGGAAAGAAAAGAAGACGGGTCCATTAGCCAGATGCAGAAGGTCACGTCCCCCATGAGCACTGAACGTCTGCAGCCTGCCTGGGGGTGACTGAGGACTGGTCCCAGCCCCTCAATCTTTCTTGTCTCTCAGCACCCAGTGGAGATGACAGGGAGGCCCAAGAGCAGGGACAACAGCAGTGCTCTGAAAGGTAAGGCTCTGCCACTCTGCCTGTACCCCTGGGGGCGCTCAGCTTCACCGTCCCTGAGGGACGAGTCTCTGAGGAGGTCAGCTGCAGTGGTCTGGACTGGTGGGGAGGCTCCTGGGAAGGAAATCAGAACCCAAGGTTCTTCTCAGACCCCATGCTGGGAAGGAGGCCGGGCGGGCCAGGAAGGGGTGCTGCCCAGGAGGGCGTGGAGGGGGCAGGGGACCCATAACAACCTGGGTGCGGAGGTGGGCCTCCAGGCCCAACTGTGGACAGCTGCTTGACCTGGCAAAGGCCAGGTCCTCTTCGAGGCGACCCTGTCTTCTCCCCCACAGGGAGGGTGTGAGGGCCCTGGGGGGTGGCCGTGGGAGCTGCGTGTAGGATACAGCACTGCCCACCGCTTCCCGCTGTCACTGCTGGGGCCACGTGGCCTTGGACACTGATGTGTGCGCTCCAGGGCCTCAAGCCCATGGTCTGCCCTAGAGGGACACTCAGCCACTTACAAGGTCCCCGGGCCCTCCCTTGCCCTGTAACCCAGCTCCTGATTTCCAGCTTGCAGAGACTGCCTGAGGGAACTGGAGGAGGCTCGGGACCTGACTCTGCTTCTGCAGAGGTGAGGGACTGTCCCCTTCTCTCCCTGTCCTCCTTCCTACGAGGTTCTGGGATGCCACCCCAGGGCCTGAAGCCAACCTGGGCGGGGGGAGAGCACGGGATGGGGACAGGATGTGACTAGAGCCCCGGGGCCGGGGAGAGGCAGAGCTTTGTGAAGTCATCGTGCGGGCAGAGGAGGGGCCATGGTCCGCAGGTGCCCACCCCTGCCTGGTCCCTAACCCCACCCACCCCTGCTACAGCTTGTGCCTCCTGTCTCCTGCAGCTGCTGGGTGAAGCTCCCTGACCAGAGGGGCCTTCATCAGCTCTCATGCCCAGACCCCTCAGGGGAGGAGTGCAAACCAGCGCCTGCCAGCGCCCACCGGCCACGTGGGGAACGTGCAGAAGATGCTTCTCCCGCCACCTCGTCCCCATTGGCATCCCCGGCTCCCTTGACCGAGCACCCTCCGCCTATGGCCTCCACCCTGTCGGTACAACCTCAAGGAGACCAATCTGACTTAAAGAGAATCCCCCCAGGCACCGTCCCAGAGAGCTCACCTCCAGGTTACTCTTGTTTGGTGCCTGCCGTGTGGGCCGTCTCAGGCCTTGAACGCACCATTTTGTTCCTCTCCCGGTGGTGGGCAGCTGCCAAGGCCCTGTTCTCCCCCACCTTGCCACACTGCAAGTCCCAGCAAGAGCCTCTTCTCCACCATCCACCAGAGGCTTGGTTCTGGGTAGACACCACATATAGGCAGATGGAGGCTGGTGACCCCACTTTCCTCAACCCTGATGTCCGGAAGCTCCTGGAAATATTCATCACCAAGCGAGCAGCATTGAAGCTGGGGAAGAAGAAAGAAACGGAAGGGTCACTTCTGAAACAAAGGAGCCCAGACTACCCCCGGGGTTCTCGGGGGAACATGTTAAAGTCACTGGGTGAGAAGCAGGACAACAGCACCCCACGCCCCTTCTGGAACATGCAAGACAAACCAGAACAGCTGTCCGGTCCTCAGGGCAAATTCCCAGGGAGGGGTCCGTGTGGGGCAGAAGGCAAGCACGGGGCCTCCCTACGCTCCCAGCCTCCTGAGTCTGCAGCTGAAAGCAGCGAGGATGAACAGAAGATGGGATCCAGGCACTCTGGAAGATTCTCTTGGAAGGGCTCCCTAGGGGTCAGAGAAGAAGAGGACCCAAGCGGGGATCTAGGGCAAGATCTGGAGAGGATCCCAGAAGATCCATGCACAGGTTCAAGAAATCAATCAGTGAAGGTTCAGGAGGAGGAGGAGGAGGCAGATGGTGACTTGACTGGGCCCCACGGGTATAAATCAGGAAATTATTCACCCAGGGACCCAGGGAAGCAGCAGCTTGGAAAAACTCTGAAATCTCACTTGGAGCGGAAGCTGGGGAAGATCCGCAAGGGCATGGTCCCTGTGCGTGTGCGGCAGTCCTGGCTTACCGCCAGCCATGCTGTTGCCAGGTCTGACACCCTCACAAACCCCAGAAACCTGGACCCCCAGAGGGGTCAGAAATGCTGTGTGAACACCTCCCAGGAGCTTTCCTTCCTCGATCCCTGCACTCAACAGATGCTACAAGTACATATTATACGGTTTCGGGTGAGGCACAGGTGGGGTTCTAACCTCCAGTCCCGGGAGCCCATAAATCTCAAGGCTCAACCCCCACTTTCACTCTCCACCCTTCCCTCCGTGGACATCGGTGAATTTGGGGACAATTCCATAGTCAAGGCCACCAATTTCCTGGGAGAATCACCCTTGGAAAGGTCCAGGAGAGAAGGTGATAACAGGAAAGTCAGTCCTCACCCTGACTGGTTTTCTTCCTGTCCCCTCACCAAACTCTAAAACTGTTAATGTGCACGTGAGTTCAGGATCTCTGGGGACCAGTAAAATCTCCCAATGATCTACAATTTCTGTTCCCCAGGATCCAGGAGAGCGATGTCTCCCATAATAAACTGGATACATGCAGAGAAAACCTGCTTTCTTACGTAGCACATCCTCTATATGCTAATGGTTTCTATTGCTTCCTAATAGATGTGTTTTTTGTCATCAGAGGAGGTGGCTTCTGTCTGTGAGATGTTGGGACACAGGGAAGGGGTCAGAGTCCACTCTCCCTTAGTGCAGCTTCTAGAAGGGAGGGGCATGGAGGAGGCTGACAGGTGCTTGCAGACCCACCATCACCCTGGGGTCACTCACTGCACCTTGTTTCCATAACCCAGTCATTAAAAAGAGCCTTCAGGACTGGCAGGGCTGGCAAACCCTATGGAGACTCCACCCCGGGACCTGGCTCACCCTGTCTTTCTCTACTTTCCCTCTGCTGTGAGCTTTGTGCAGTTTCCGTAATAAATACCCCTCAGGCTCCAGGAATGTGGGGACTCACAGGCTCTGAAGTGGGCTGGGAAGTTTGGGGCCTGGGGGTGCTGGCTTTGGGTTCAGTGGAGAGATCTGGCTCCCATGGCTGTTATGGTGGTGATCAGAGGACCTTTCACAGCCCCTCACTGTCTGCAGAAATGGGCTCTGCCAGCCCCTCTGGGCTCTGCCTTGGTGACAGGAGCCTGCTCCTCCTGGCCTGATCCTTCCTCCCTTTGAGAGCTGTGCCCAAGACAGGACCAGTGTGATTGGGTACAGGAGGTGCCCGGGTCGCACCCACCCTCCAAAGCCACCCACCTTCCCCTCTAGCGTGACTGCATGCACAGGAGCCATCTGGTGGTGGCACATGGAGGATGGGGCTGGGGTGTGGGAGAAGAATCGGAGAGGCGGAGCCGGGAAGGCAGCAGAGTGTATACACACCCTAAGCGGTGCCCACCCGGTGCACCTGGAGGCCAAGGTGGTTGGGCAGCAGCCCCATGGTGAGGGGCCGGACCAGGGGGCACAAATCTGTTGCAGGAAGGTGGCTTTTCCCACTGCATATGTGACCAGCCTATACCATCACCTCTGGAATTCCAGAGAGGACAATTGGATGACCAGCAGGAAAGCCAGTTCTCAGTACCTATGGAATCACAGCCTGGTGACCATTACAGACACGTGGTCCCAGGGCTGCTGGGGGTGGGGAGTGAACCCTGGTGGAGCAGGGCCAGGTCCTACCTCTGCCAGGGATGGGGCAGTCTCCAGGGGCCCAGCAGCAAGGGGGGCCAGGACCCTGGGAAGACTGGGGATGATCAGTGACCTCAGAGAGAGACCCCCACAGAGAACCCCCCACAGAGACCTGTGACAGAAACTCCACTGAGAGACCCCACAGACACCTCTGACAGAGACCCCTTCAGTGATGTCTAAGAACCCCACAGGGACCTCTGACAAAGACCCAGAGACCTCTGACAGAGAACCAACTGAGAGATCCCCACAAAGACAATGACAGAGACATCTGGCAGAGACCCCCCCCACCAAAATTCCCCCAGAGAGGTCTGAGAGACCCCT
>VBSM01001163.1:3444076-3456883 GCA_008086735.1 Cheirogaleus medius | reverse complement strand
AGATCACTGACAGAGATCCCCACACAGACCACTGACAGAGACCCCCACACAGACAACTGTCAGAGACCCCCACACAGACCACTGACAGAGATCCCCACAGAGAATTCTGGCGGAGACCCCACAGGGATCTATGACAGATTTCCCCACAGAGTCGTCCAGAAAGCACTCACCAACACTCCCACAGAGACCTTTGACAGAGACTCCAACGGAGACCTCCAGAGACACCTCTGATGAGAATGCCCCTGGGACCCCCACAGAGACCTCTTCCAGAGAAATCAATACAGAGACACCTCCACAGAGAACTCTAGCTATGATCCCCGTGGAGACCTCTAACAGAGACCCACACTAAGAGATCCTCACATAGACCTCAGACAGAAACCCCCCAAAGAGACTGCTAATGGAAATCCCCACAGAGACATATAGAGTCCTCAGACAGAGAACCCAACAGAGGTCTCTGACTGAGGTACACATAGAGACCTCCAGAGAACTCTGACAGAGACCACACTGAGAGATTTCCACAGAGATCTCTGACAGAGACCCCCAAAGAGACCTCTGACATTGATGTCCACCAAGGCCTCTGACAGAGACCGCCATAGAGAACTCTAACAGAGACCCCCCACAGAGACTTTCAGAAGCCTCTGACAGAGACAGCCACAGAGAACTCTGATAGAGATGTCTGAGAAAAACCTATAGTGAGATAACCCCACAGAGACATCTGATAGACACACACACAGGGACTTCTGAGAGAGACCTGCACAAGACCTCTAGTAAGCTCTGACAGAAACCCCTACAGAGACCTGCAATGGAGACCCTCCCCATAGAGAACTTTAGAGAGTTCTGACAGAGACTAACACTGAGAGACCTCTGACAGAGACCCAGAGAGAGAAAGACTTTCACATAGACCTCTGACAGAGACCAAAACAGAGACCTCTGACACAGACCCCCACAGATACCTATGACAGAGACACCAAACCCATGGAGACCTCTGGAGACCTCTGATAGAGACCTCCACAGAGACCTTTTACAAAGACCCCCTTAGGGATTTATGACAGAGACCCACACAGAAACCTGTGACAGAGACCCCCGATGGGGCTTCTGACAGAGACCCCTCACAGAGACACTCATAGTATACTCTGACAGAGACTCCTAAAGAGACTTCTAACAGACATCCCCCCACAGAGAATTCTGACTGAGATCCACACAGACTTATGACAGAACCCCCCACAGAGACTTCTGATAGAGACCTTCACAGATCTCCAGACACTTCTGACAGAGGCCCACAGAGAGATCTCTAAGAGAGAATCCTACTGAGAACTGTGACAGAGACCCCAACGGAGACATCTGACAGAGATATCAACTGAGAGACTCTTACAGAGATGTCTGATAGAGACTCCCACAGAGACCACTGACAGAGACCCCAACAGAGACCTCCAATGACCTCTGATAGATATCATCATAGAAACCTCCAGAGATCTCTGACAGAGACCCAGAGTGAGACCTATGACAAATACATTGAGAGACCTACACAGAGACCTCTGGTAGAAACCCTCACAATGATCTCCAGGGACTTCTGAAAAAGACCCACACAGAGACTTCTAACAGAGACCCAACTGAGAGAGCCCCACAGAGACCTCTGGCAGAGACCACCACAGGGACTGCTTACTAGTCCACTGGAAGGACCTCTGACAGATAACTCCACAGGGACCTCTGACAGAGAGAAATATTGAGAGAGCCCATTAGCGACCTCTGAGAGAGATCCCCACCGAGAATACCACAGAGATCTCTGACACAGTTGCCCCCTGAGAGACTCCCACAGGACCTCTGACAGATAGCCCCACAGAGATCTCTAACAGAGATCTACACTGACATTTCTGATAGAGACCCACACTGAGATACCTCCACTTAGATCTCTGACAGAGACCTGTGACTGAGACCCCCATAGGGACCTCCAGAGACTTCTGACAGAGAGACCCATAGTGTGCTGTAACAGAGACCTACACAGAGACCTCTGACACAATCTCCCACAGAAACCTCTATCAGAAACCCATACTGAGAAATTCCCAGAGGAACCTCTGACAGAAATCTACCCTGAGACCTTCCACAGAGCTCTCTGACAGAGACACATCACAAAGACCTCCACAGCAACATCTGATAGAGACCCACACTGAGAGACCCCACAGATACCTCTGTCAAAGACCCACAGTGAGAGACCTTCTACAGAGAGCTCTGAGAAAGACCCACCCCAGGAGGCTTGACACAGAGACCTCATATTCCCCATTCTTTGGAGCACAAGATGGAGATCTCAGAGATTTGTCCTGTGCCTCAAAAAAATACTTGCATATTTTTGTTGCACCCGTGTAAACCTTAACTCTTTCAAATAGCTAATATAATGTTTTGGGGAAAATCTGTAAATAAAGTAGTATTAAAATGTTTAATTTAATGGTGCAAAGAAACTTCTATATTATTAAGTCTAAGTCACTTATAAGTCAAATATGAATATCCTTGTAACTTTTCAAATTCTTGAAATTAATATTTAGGTGTTCACAGAATACAAATTAAAAAGCAACTTTATTTCAAAATATTCTTTCTAATATGACACAAATTTATTTAAAATCTATTATCAAAAAGATACGTGTTTAAAATAATTTACATATGCAACTTGCAACAGCTACATCTATTATGGTAAATCTGCTGTTCAAAAAAAATAAGCAACTACCCCTGACCCACTTGATCATCTAATATGCTGAAAAGTCTAGACAACCAGTTGCTTATTAACAATCATATGCAAAATAGAGTAGTGATAAATAACTGAATGCATTTTCCGTGTTTAAAAATTATTTCTGAATTATTCAAAATAATAAAAAATGTTCCCAAACATTACCTGTTTCAAAGATGTGTAAAAGAGAAGGTAGAAAAATATGACTGCATGCTCAGTGCCTAACAATTGAACTTCAGTTACACATACATGTGTGTTCGTATACACATATGTGTATATATGTTTTAGCATCCTTAGATTTGTATTACCTATCCCAGTTTTTGCTAGAAAACACTGTTTTCATTATTCTGCAAAGCACGGCACGTCACAATCCATAGCTTTGAAGCATGAGTAATTGTCCTGTCTCCCTCCAGCAGTTTCCGCCAGGTTTGCCTGTGCGTGGGTTGGGGAGTTCCCTCCCTGCTCACCTCCACGGGCAGGCCCGAGGGCGGGTGGATGCAGACCTGCTGTGAGGCGGGGCAGCCTGAAGCCAACTTCTCCCTGGGTGCAGTGGAGTGAGACTGGCACGCACGGAGGCTTGCTGTGTGCCCAGCACTGTGTGGAGCCCTGGCACACCGGGCTACGGCATTTTCAGTCCTGACAGCAAGCCTGGGAGGAGGTGCTGTTATGATCCTCATTTTGCGGAGACGAAGATGACAGCTTGTGATGTTGGGGTCTCCCCGTCACAGCCACCCCGGGCTGTGCTGAATGGGACAGCGAGAACTCCCCAAAAGGCCACAGCACCGAGCACAGACTGGCAATGGGGCCACCAGCCCTTGAGAGGGGAAGGGGCTGCACTGCCGCTCAGGCTCTTCCTGGCCACTGGGGATGGTGGCGGCTCCTGCACCCCAGGACCACGGAGCGTCAGGTGTGGCCAGGGCCTGGAGAGCATTTGCCACTTCCTTTTGCAGCTTCTTTTGAGAGAGAGAACTGTTCTCCCCTCAGTTCTCAGTCTGTCTGCGATGCCCTGCAGGACGCGTCTGCCTCAACAGAGCTTCCACCCCCTCCTGTGCCTGACTGGCACGTTCAGCCCCCCACCCAGGCCAGCAGGAAGCCACAGACTGGACCCCCGTGCCCAGCAGTCAGGGCCTGCACCCGGGCTGGGCTGACAGCCACATGCAGCGGCACACCTGGGTAAGTGCCTGCTATTGCTCCATGACAAGGGAGCCAGGGGGGCCAGAGTCCTCCCCTCTGTCCCTCAGAGAGCCAGACCCTGGTGAGGGTGAGGCTCCTCCAAGTCTCCAGCCCCCTCAGGGCTTGGTGGGGGCGGCTGCCTCCAGATCAGGGCTTGGTCTCAGCCAGCCTGGGGCTCTAGGACCTGTCCCTGGAGAACTGAGGCCCAGCACTAGGTCAGGTCAAGGGCAGATGGGGCATTCCTCTCTCTCTAGGTCCCTCGGTGCCCGGTGCTGGGCTCCAGCAGGTACACAATGAACACATGGTGACTTGGCCTCAGTAACAGTCACGCGCTTGGCCTCCTTACTGTGGGCAGAGCTCAGGCTTGGGGACAGACAGTCCTCCAGCTAGGTGTGTCTGTAGGTGCCCATGGTGCAGGGGAATTGGGTTCCCCAATTCATCCTGTTTCAGAAAGAAGAGGGGATCAGAGGAGGGGAAGGGGGCTCAAACCAGTGTCATGGGGCACATCAGCTCCTCAGCCACTCCCTGGAGACAGTTCCCTAGTGGAGGCCACAGTCGATGGGGCAGGTGGCAGGGGTGCCACTCTCCAGGAACCAGCCTTTCAGAGGTGCATCTGTCTTGGGCTGAGATGCCTGGGAGCCAGGCCTGCCCTGAGAGGCAGGTCTCACACTGTGAAGGGTCAGAGAGGTTACTGGGTGTGCTGAAGGTCCCAGGAGGACAGGTGTGGGAGGGAGCGTGGGGACTGGAGGAGGCTGCAGGGCACATGTACCCATGACAGCCAGGGTGTTGACACTGGGTGTCCGCTAGGCAGAGCCCAGCATCCTGGAGACTCACAACACGATCCCACTGTGCCCAGGGCTTGCTGTGTGGCTCTGCATGGTAACTTGGCCTCTGTGAGCTCCCTTTCCCCATGGACGAAGCCAGGTTGACAGCTCCCCAGACGCCTGCTGAGTGTGGGGACCTGACCCAGTGCTGGGCCTCAGTTCTCCAGGGACAGGTCCTAAAGCCCCAGGCTGGCTGAGACCAAGCCCTGATCTGGAAGAGACTTAGGATTTGAGCAGTATTCTGAGCTTCTGCCCTTTTAGGGCACCATGAACAAGGTTAAAGACAAACAGCATAGTAGGGTCATATGTGCACCATGAACCACAGGCCAACTAGCTGTCTACTTACTCCCTTCTGTATAAAAAGCCCTTACAAACCAATAAGACACAGAGAGAGAGAGAGAAAGAGAGAGAGAGAGAGAGCACCAACAGGAAAACATAAGCAAAGTGGAAGAGCAACTTTAAAAAGAACCACTTATGTATTGATGGGCACTTGGGTTGTTTCCACATCTTTGCAATTGTAAATTGCGCTGCTATAAACATGCGAGTGTGCTTGTGGCCCTGGCTTGAGCGAGGCAAATGCATTTCATGTAACCACAATATCTGTACCTCCATAATATCCCGAATTAAAAAAAAATAAAGTAAAAGTTAATAAATAAATAAATAAAAATAAAGAGAAGCACCATTAGCCTGCTTTTAAAATCTCTCCCTAGCCAAGGCCACCCCCTCAGCCTGCCCCAGGGCCTGTTGCCGACTCACAAGCTGGGATTCTGCCCTCACACCCTGGGGGACACTGGGGGACAGCGGACAGCTCTGGCCCTGGAGAAATGGTGGCCCGGGACACCACAGCCATGCGGCCCTGGCAGTGTCTCTGTAAGTGTTCCCAGGACAAACCCTATTCTCAGAGGGCCTAGAAGTGGGAGGGATCCTAAAGTCAGGTGGTGGGGAAGCCAAGCCAAGGGGAAGCCTACCCCAGAGACAACACCCCGCCTGTGTCTGGCGGCTCCCCAGAGCTCAGCTCAGGCAGGGAGAGAGCATGTGATTGTGGGAGAATCTTCTGCTCCAGGGTAGGCTCAGGGGCTGGGCAGGCCCCAGCCGCTTCCTCCAGGGCAGGAAGACAGGCCTGCAGTCTTGCCTCTGGGCTGCCGGGAGCCTGTGCACAGGCTGGGACCAAATCAAACACTTTTCTTCAAGGGAAGGGAAGGGAAGGAGGGAAGATATCAGTGGAACAGGGGGATCTGAGGGGGACTGTCCCTTTTTCCTTCCCCATACCCACCCCACCCCAAGACAGAGGATTCTGGGGCAGAGGTATCATCATTGTCAGCCCCAGCTTGGACTCAGCCACCCCTGCCAAGGGGCAGCCAGGGGCAGGCCAGGAGGGGGCCTGCCTTTCCACTGGGAAGGGGACGTGGCACTGCACAAATGCTTCCTTGCTCTGCCACTGCCATCTCTGCAAGCTCCTGTCACTGGAGGAGCTGGGTGAGTGTTTGAGGAAGTGACATGGAGCTCAGGGAAGCAGTAGGTGGCCCTGGCCAGTTGTGCAGAACAAGTCACAGAATGTGTGGTTTGTTCAGTACCACACAGGTTTCCACACAGCAGGACTGAGGGGAATGGCTGCTGCCCAAAGGTCCCAAATTGTGTTTTTAGCCATGATCTTTCCTTCCTTCTCTCAAAGAACTTTCGTTGCCCCTTGCAATGAACTGGCGCTCTATCATCCACAGAGCCCTCACCTGTGTCAGCTCAGGGAACACCTCCTCCCCCAGCATAGCATTCCCTTCCGGAATGAGGAGGGGTCTGCAGGTGGCAGAGCTGGGATGCAAACCCAGCAGGGCTCCAGCATCCAGCACGAACCTGACGGGGCAGACTCCTGCCATCTGCCCTGATGACACAGGAAAATGACTCCCAATGCTGGGAGCCACTCCCTGGTCCCTGTTGCCTTTCTAGGTGAGCTACGGCTTAATTAACGAGGGGAGGAATATTCGTGGAAGGGGCAGTGTTTTCCTGGAATCAGGGTGACATCCTCTGTTCCTCCACCATCTTGGCTCTAACTGGTTGGAACTTGCCCCGCCTGCCTCCTCTTTGGATGGGGCAGTTTGAAACTTTGAGCCTTCCTGACTCAGGTGGTGCCGTAGCAATGCCTACAGCAATGCCCAAGGCAATGCTCACAGGAACACCCAAAGCCATACCTAACACAGTGCCTGCCAGTTCCCCGTCTCACAGCCTCCTCCCAGAGAGCACAGGACTTGACACAGACACCACGTAATTCCAGGTAGGCAGGAGGCGGTGGGCAGGGCCAGTGGCACAGAGCCCACAGAGCAGCCTGCGTGAACACCCAGCCCTGCAGGTCTCACAGGGAGGCCTCACAGGACTAGCGCAGCCTCCAGCTTGGGCCCCCTCCCTTCAGGCATGACAATCCTGAGGCCAGGCCAGGTGCTCAGAGAGCAGCCCAGGTCTGTTGGCATCTGCCCTCATCATGAGGGAGGTGCACACAGAGCCTGGGTCCAGCCAGCAGTAGCGTCTCCCAACTCCACATGTCTCCTGAGTCCCTGCCGTGCAACAGGCCCACATGTTAGAGGTATGGAAAGAACCTTGACTTTACTGCCTACCCCCCTTTCCAGGCCAGGTCATCTCTCGTGCCAAGAATGCAACTAGGTAAAGCTGGCCGGCCTTGTGACATGTCCACCTGACACTCTGTCCAGCTCGTGACCTGCCACCCATCCGTTTTCCCATGGTGAGACCCTCGCTGGGCCCCTCCAGCTGATGTCGCTCAGCTTCTGCCCAGGAAGGCCCAGGAGCCGTTGACCCCATCCTGGTGGTTGAGAGGGAAACTTCCCTTCACCATGACATGGCCACACTCCAGCCCCACCTCCACCCCCACTCAGATGAGGGCTGAACTGCTCAAGTTCCCACCGCTGGTTCCTGCTAGGGTGCTAGAGCAGGAGGTCACAGGGACAGTGTACCCAGGCCTGTGGGAAGAGGAAGGGTCAGCGACCTGGAGGGCCATGTGCAGGTGCAGCTCCCTGTGGGGCAGCCTCCCCTCCATGCCCCCCAGCCATGGCGCCCTGCCCCAAGATGCACACACCTCTTCAGATGACCCGGGTTCCTCTGTTCTCTTTTTCCTCCTGCCAGCGAATCTGCTGTGAGGAGTCATAATCACAACATTTCTCGCCAGGTGGGCATCTCCCAGTCAAACATTTTAGTCTATGAAAAAGACTTCCCACTAGTGCGTGTGTCCTGGGGGGATCCACTCTGGGAGAGGACCATCCATCTCCTCCTCCCCTGCTCTGTCTGTCCAAGGGGAAGGTGGAGGGCACTGCTCCCTCCCTGGCAGAGCAGCCGACCTGTCTAGGCCTTCAGACATCCAGGACCTTGACCTCCATGGTGTCCCATCCCTCTCTCCACCCAGGGTACTTTCCAAAAGGCCCCTGGGGCTGCCTGCATGGAGGACGGTCACCTGTGCCAACCTCAGGCCTACTGTGGCAGAGCCAGCCTGGCTCAGCCCCAAGGGCTGTGGCTCCAACACCTCATCCTGGTGAGCACAGGCCAAGCCAGGCCTCCCCGAGGGCCATGGTCAGGGATGCCACAGCCAGAAGGCCCAGCACCTGCCCTCTGGGGCCTGCCGTCTAGTGAGGGACAGAGTAGTCTGGGGAAGATGGGATGAAATTACTGCAGAGACAGGGTGGGTAGAGCTGCAGCCATTAAATACGGCCAATGAAAATGTATTGCAACGAGTAAAGCAAGGGCCCAGTGTCTAGTGTCTAGGAGCCACTGGAAAGGGGACCAGATACAAATATCTCATCAACTAGCAAAAGGTGCAGCAAGCTGACATTAAGGGCACACAAAGCAATGCCATTTTTATACCGGATGCATCTACTAACCATCAAAAGTAAACACAAGTGCCGGAGCCCTCAGGAGGCATCGGTGTGGGATAGAGTCCGCGCTCTCTGCTGCAGCCTGGGCCCAGGGTGCTGGGCAGCTGCCTCACAATCGCAGCAAGAGCCTCGGGCCTTTTGTACCCTTTGATCCAATAATTCCAATGTGGGAAAGATTCTGAAAGGGGAAAAAGTCATTTATGAAAAAATGTTCAAAACAGCACAAATTTAAGTGTTAAAAACAAAACAACAAGGAAACACCACAAAGGCCCGATGATAAGAAAATATCGTGCGGTGGCTCACACCTGTAAACCCAACGCTTTGGGAAGGGAAGGCAAAGGTTTGCTAGAGGCCAGGAGTTGAAGACCACCCTGGGCAACATAGAGAAACCCCATCTCTATACAAAATTAGCCACGTCTGATGATGCACGGCTGTAGCCATGTGTGGTGACAAACAGCTGCAGTCCCAGCTATTTGGGAGGCTGAGCCAGGAGGATCGCTTGAGTCCAGGAGATGGAGGTTGCTGTGAGCTGTGATAGAGCCACTGCTTTACATTTGTCCGTTTTTATTCAGCTTTTTCTTCCCCTCCTTCGTGCTTTCTTTTGAATAGACTGAAATTCCCCCAGCACCACCAACTGCATTTTTTTCCCTTCTATTGGTTTAGAATCTACACATCCTATTACTATTCTTTCAGTAGTACTCCTTGAAATTTTATACTGCATTCTGCCTAACAATTTAACACAGCCTAAAATTAAACAAATGTTAATTCCCTCCACAATGTACTGCAAGGACTGTAGAGAGCTTTAACTCTGATCACACCCTTTTCATATTTATTTTCAGCTGCTCACTTACATTTATCTTGTCTTCTTTTCTTCACTGCTGCCAGCTACACACAGATTTTGTCATACACACAGCTTTATTATCGTTTCAAGTAAGTGATTAGATTTTCAGGAGTGTCACTGGCTTACCAGCTACTAGACTCTAACTAATCATAACCACCCTCTGCTTTTTCTTTCTCAATAAACTTATCTATTAGCATTTCTTCAGTGAAGGTTTGTTGGTGTTAAATGCTCTTAAAGATTTTATTTTTCTGTGAATGCCTGTCTCACTTCATTCTTGAAAGATAAGTCTACAATTCTTGGTTGGTAATTAATCCCTCTCAGAACTTTGAGAGTTCACAGGTCTCTGCATTTCATTATTGTTTGTTTGCTATTTCTATCTCGGGCTGCTTTTGACACCTTCTCTTTGATATTCATGTTATACAGTTCCAATATAGTGCTGCTGTGGATGTGAATTTCTTTTTATTATTAGCGATTTGAATGTCTTTCTTAATATAAAGATTGGGGACTTTTCAATTCTGGGCAAGTCCCATAAATTATAGGTGTTTTGTCTCCCCCTATTTGCTTCCTTTCAGAACTCAGATCACATACACGGACCTTGCCACTCTCTTCACCCTCTTGTCCCTTAACTTCTTTCATATTTTCCTTTTCTTTTTCTCTCTGCGCTTAGTGATAGCTATTTATTTCAGATCTGTCTTCTAATCTGCTGAGGCTCTCTTCAACTATGTCTAATCAACTGTTTCAAAATCCACTGAATTCTTTATATCAGTGATTCAATTTTCACTTCTAGATACTGTTCTTTTTCAATTCTACTTGATCATTTTGATAGAAAAAAGACTCTTATTCTTTCCGTTCTATTACCTCTTTAAACATATAAAATAAACTTTATATTCTAAATATACCATCGATATCTAAATTTATTTTGATCTCATTTGGTAGTTTGTTATTTCTGCTGATTCTCCTTCATGGTGGTTTGTTGTCTCATGTGTTTCATTTTTATTTTTATCATGAGCACATTTCCTAGAAATGGATGTGTCAGTATAGAGAAGTGAATTTGAAATACATCTTGCATGTGGGGGGGAGGGGGGGAGGGGCAATGTATGTAACGCAAACAATATTTGTACCCCCATTACAAGATGGAATAAAAAAAAAAATTAAAAAAAAAAAAAGAAGAGGAAAAAAAAAAAAAAAAGAATTTGAAATACATCAATCCTTACAGTGCTAGCAGAGTGTTTGGTTCTCCCAGGTGCTCCCCCCAACTAAAGACTACTTAAAATATTAGCTTGTGAATTTGGGGCCCACACACTCACTATAAAGTTGATCAGTCCCAATTTACGGTTCAAAATTCACTGGGGAAGGTTTGTCTTATTTTTTTGTCCAAAGTCCATACTGGAGCCAAAGGTAAAACAAGAAATTTCCCTACAAATATTCTCTGTGGGAGAGGTTTTTTTCTCTGCATCACCACTAGGGACATTGTCTTTCAGAGACCCTAGCTTTTAAAGGGTTTAGACTGTATAGCCCTAAAATTAGAAATTAAATCCCTGTCCCCAGATTATAGAGGACATATGTTCATGTATTTGTTTAATCTATTTAACATTTTTATTTGGTTTTTAATTGATAAATACAAATTGTGTATATTTATGGGGTACGATGTTTTGATATATGTACACAATGTGGAATCATTAAGTAAAGCTAATTAACATTTCATCACATCATATACTTGCCATTATTTTGTGATGCAAACATTTAAAATCTACTCCCTTTGCAAATTTGAAACAAAAAATATGGACTGCTTCACAAATTTGTATGTCACCCTTGCTCAGGGTGACATACGTCACGGTGCTAATCATCTCTGTAGTGTTTCCATTTTAGTATATGTGCAGCTGAAGTGAGCACAAGGATGTAAGTCTATCTTCATTCTTCTGTCACTCTTTCCATCTCTTTGTCTACAAGTGATACACTTTTGACAAATGCTTGTGTCTAATCTTCCTATTTATTAATTTAATACAACAGCATCGATTCTGTTCTTTGGGCCTTTACTATGTTATACCGAAAGCAAAGTTTTTAATTTTAGGTTTTACATTGATTCCCTTTTTTTTTTTTTTTTTTTTTTTTAGATAGAGATGAGGCCTTGCACCATCACCTAGGCTAGAGTGCAGCGGCATAATCCCAGTTCACTGCAACCTTGAACTCCAGTGCTCAAGGGATCCCCTGCTTCAGCCTCCCAAGTAGCTAGAACTACAGGTGCTCAACACTACATCTGGCTAATATTTTTTTTTATTTTTTGTAGAGACCAAGTCTCCCTATGTTGTTCAAGGTGGTCTCAAATTCTTGGATTCAAGGGATCTTCCTGCCTCTGCCTCCCAAAGTGCTGGGATTATAGGTGTGAGCCACTGCACGTGGCCTAGCCCATTCTTTTTGTTGGACACAGTATTCACTTCTTCTCTTTCAGGATAGCAATCAGCTTAATTTAACAATTCCTTCTGCTTGGCTTTATTCTTTCTAATCAATGGGTTTCGGTTTATCTGTTTCTTGAGCTTTCAGCTACTTCTTTTCCTAAACTATTTGGTGACCCCCCTTTGTGTGCTCCCTCTCAGATCTGAGATTCCTCTTTACACGTATGTGAAGGCCATCAGCAGCTGCCTGCTTGGGAACATCTGGTGGGGGCAAGTGTGGCTGTAGCTTGCTTGATTTCCCAGGGTGTCTCCAGTCACCCAAGGTATTGTCGGCCTTTCCATCCTGCATGTCTACGCAGGGCTCTAACCCGAGGATGGGCTCTTTCATAACTCATGGTCTAGACAAGCAGTGTGGGGGGCATCACAGCCCAGTCATCCTCCTCAGGAGGGAGGCTCGCTTGTGGTATCCATGGGGAAAGGAAAGAAATGGTCTAGCTTCCTCCCTAGAGAATGGAACTGTGATTAATGCCACATGTGCCTTTTTCATGTTGAAATGCATGCTAGCCCACACGTTATATCTTCCCACTCCCTCCTGCTTCACCTTGCAATGAGATTCACAAGTAAAAGGTGTACAGGATGTGTGCAACCCCTATGTTAAAGTGTTCTTTTCAAAAAGTTTAAAAACACTTAAAGTTTTTGACTCCTAAGCAACTATAGAACAAAGGCATGCTAAAGATTTAGTAACACTGACGGGGAAAACTGTCGCGGTCGCTTGCTGCCTCCCCACCGCTCCGCATCCCCGCGGGCTGGTGCTGTGCAGAGCCGGCTAGAGGCAGCGGCGGGCGGGTGTGCAGGTGCACGCTGCTGGGACCGGGCCTCGTCTGATCTGGACCCCAGCTTGGTGCTCGGCCACCTGCCCGCGTCCTCTGGTAGCGCCGCTTGCGCGATCCTGATTGGGTATTTTTTGAATCCCACTGTTCCTGATTGGTTG
>VBSM01001163.1:3415467-3441812 GCA_008086735.1 Cheirogaleus medius | reverse complement strand
TGTCTTTCTTTTGTGTTTTGTGTTCATCCCCCGTCCTGCAAATGGGCCACAACACCTAAGACTTGGGTCTGTAGTGAACACCTCAGCAGTTACAACTTTTGAACATTGCACTGGTTTGGGACTCTAGTCTAAACTGGGTTCGAGACTGTAGCCCAAACCTGATCCCTCCCCTTTTAGGGCGGAATCTGAGTCACTATCCTAGGGAGAAGCTTGACAAGAACCCATAATCCCAGTCCAAAGGGAACTCTAGGGCAGCTGTAAGATGTAGATGCCTGTGAATAAGTCACTCATCCATGAGCAGTTTCTTTCCTCCAAAGAGAAGTATCACCAAAGGACCTGAAGCACCATATTGGAGAAGCGCAGGGACCTCTCAGTTGAACTTCTAGACAAACTGTTCTAAAGAAGGTGTCACAGGGCCTTGGGCAGGCCTTTGTCCCTTCATGGTCACCAGATTGTTGCTGAGCAATCAATTGGCTTGCTGCCTAATGCACATAGAAGCCAGTACCATGACACCCACCTTTGAGAAGAGAAAAGCTTTCTTGCAAGTCCACTGGCAAGGAGACAGGCAGAAGCACTCAAATCGGTCTCTCCCAGCTGGGCCTTTGTTGTATTTTATAAGTATAGGGTAATGAGGTATGATCCAATTGCATCTTGCAATGAGATGATGCCAGGAGGCATGATCTGACTAGATCTTGCCATGGGGTGATGCCAGGGCTTGATCTGATGATATCCTGGATCCTACCATGCAGTATCCACTTCTTTTTCTTTCTTTTTTCTTTTTTTATTTCAGCATATTATGGGGGTACAAATGCTAAGGTTACATATATTGCCCATGCCCCCCCTTCCCCCTCGAGTCAGAGCTTCAAGCATGACCATCCGCCAAACGTTGCACATCTCATTCATTATATTTGTATATACCCTCTTCCCCCCCTCCCACCTGCCTGACACCTAAGAAATGTTCCTAAATGTCCACTTAGGTGTTGATCCGTTAATACCAATTTGCTGGTGAGTACATGTGGTGCTTGTTTTTCCATTCTTGAGATACTTTACTTAGTTGAATGGGTTCCAGCTCTATCCAGGAAAATGCAAGAGGTGCTATATCACCATTATTTCTTAAAGCTGAATAGTACTCCATGGTATACATATACCACATTTTATTAATCCACTCATGTATTGATGGGCACTTGGGTTGTTTCCACAACTTTGCAATTGTGAATTGCGCTGCTATAAACATTCGAGTGCAGGTGTCTTTGATGTAGAGTGTCATTTGATCTTTTGGGTAGATGACCAGTATCCACTTCTTAATTCAGTCCCCGCATGCTTGGTTCATCTGTGCATGCTCAGGTTACAACCTGAGGGTCCATGGCAATTGAAAAACAACTCACAACTTAACAAAGTTGGACCACATTCGTCTGGTGTGCTTAAAATATCATAGTCAATCGTGAAAGCCTAAAAGCTTTTCCTATAAGATTAGAAATAGACAAGGATGCCCACCTTCATCATGTCTATTCAACACAGTACTGGAATTCTAGCCACAGCAAGTAGTGAAGAAAAAGAAATAAAAGACATCCAAATTAGAAAAGAAAAAATTAAATTATCTCTGTTCACAGATCATATGATGTTATATGTAGAAAATCCTACAGATTTCATAAAGAAACCTTTAGAAATAATAAATTCAGCAAAGTAGGAGATCACAAAGCCAACATGCAAAAATCAGTTGCATTTATTTGCTAACAATGAACAATCTGAAAAAAATTATAAAGACAATTCCATTTCAATAGCATCAACAATAATAAAATACTTAAGTCAATTATTAACCAAGAAGGTAAAAGACTTGTACAATAAAATTCATAAAACATTGCTGAAGGAAATTAGACAGAAATATGTGGAAATACATTCCATGTTTATGTATTGGAAGGCTTAATATTGTTAAGGCTTAATATCTGAAGTGATCTCCGGACATGATGCAATTCGTATCAAAATTGTAATGCCATTGTTTGCAGAAATAAAAAAAAAATTCTAAAATACATATGGTATCGAGGGTCCTTGAGTACCTAAAACATTCTTGAGAAAGAAGGACAAAGCTGGAGGACTCACACTTCCTTATTTTAAAACTTACTACAAAGTAAGAGTAATCAAAACAGTGTAGTACTGACAAAAAGACAGACATACAGAAAAATGGAATAAAATAGAAAGCCCAGAAATAAACCCTCACATATATGATCAAGTGATTTTCGAGAGGGATACCAAGAACATTCAGTGGGGAAAGAACAATCTTTTCAAAAAAGGGTGCCGGGAAAACTGAACATCCACATGCAAAAGAACGAAGTTAGACTCTTATCTAACACTACATACAAAAATTAACTTAAAATGGATCAAAGACCTAAATGGATGACCTAAAATTATAAAACTTTTAGAAGGAAACATAGGCAAAATCTTCACAACGTTGGATTTGGCATGATTTCATGGATATGACACCAAAGGCATAGGCATGAACAATAACAAAAAAGTAGACAAATTGGACTTCATAAAAATTGAGAAATTTTGTGAATCTAACGATAATATTAATCACAGTAAAATCAGAGTAAAAAGGCAACCCACAGAATGAGGTCATAGAACAGGGTTACAACAAGCATATGAAAGTGTGTTCAACCTCCCTAATTGTTAGGGAAGTGCAAATCAAAACTACAATGAGATGAGACCTTGTACCCATTAGGATGGCCACTATCAAAAAACCAGAAAATATTAATAAAAACTGCTGGCAAGGATGTATAGAAATTGGAATTTTTGTGCACTGTTGCTGGGAATGTAAAATGGTGCAACCATTATGGAAAACAGTTTGGAGGTTCCTCAAAAAAGTAAAAATAGAATTATTATAGGACCCAGCAATTTCACTTCTGGATATATACCCCCCAAAACATAACAGAAGGGTCTTAAAAAGAGTTTTGCATACCTATGTTCATCCTAGAGTATTCACGATATCTAAAATGTGGAATAGCTAAGTGACCACTGATGGATGAATGGATAAGCAAAATGTGGTATACGCATAAAGGGAATATTATTAGGCCTTTAAAAAGGAGGAAATGTACCATCACATAGACGATGAGGCTAAAAAAATCTAAAACAACATTGAAAAGGAAATTATTACATATGCTACAGCATGCATGAAACGTGAGGACATAATGCTAAGTGAAATAAGCCAGTCACAAAAAGACAAATACTTTTTGACAAATAATTTTGACAAAGTCAAAATGATAGACACAGGAAGTAGAATGGTGAGATCGCCATGGGCTGGGAGGATATGGGAGTAGGGAGTCATCATTTAATGGGTATAGGCTTTCAGTTTTGCAAGATAAAAGGTGTTCTGCAGATTGGTGTTTGTGATGGTTCCACAACATTATAGATGTATTCAATAGCACTGAACTGTACACTTAAAAATCATTAAGACGGTACGTTTTATGTTGTGTGTATTTTGCCACAATAATACATTGGCAAACCATCAAAGGAGACCATATTTGCATAATAACAAACATTAGAATTATTCATATCAGAAACATTTTATATCCTGATTTTTGACTTAGCTTATTCTATAAAGAGAAATCATTGTATTTCTACATTGCTATTCATCAATATTATTAAGAAAATTGTGACCTTGACTTATATCTCTTGGGTCGGACACCAAATCGAGAGAAGCAAAAATGAAGCTCAAAAAGTGCATTGCTTTTAGTTTTATAAATGAACATAAAAAATGTGGCCAGTGTTTAAATTCATGACAGTCTTTAAGTAAAATAAGCAACAAATTTAGTACCATTTACTCAGGTCCTCCTCCATCCATCAATCCATCCATCCCCACTATATATTCATCATCTATCCATCCACCCCATCTACCCATAAGTCATTTGTTAATTCATATTTTCAAATGTGTGAGCATAAAATATGTATGGCAATAATAATGGAAAGTGAATATTGGAACACACAGTGAAGGACAATTTCTGTATAAGCAAGGAGAACAGGACACGCTAAGTTCTGTAACCTTTCACACGTTATTTTTAATGTCACACGCAATGACATAGTAGATACATTAGGAAATGCACATAAGCAAAAAAGAAAACAAAAATCTTCCACAATCCTGCTACATGGATTGGAAATAAAAACTGTTAACGTTTTAGAATGTGTTTTTATCGGTCTTTTTTCCTATATGTACATTTTTTGTTGTTGTTGTTGGAGGAAAGAGACTTTATTCCAGTGAATATTTCACAAACCAGGGAAATGCAGCCTTTGGTATAAAAGGCATATGCGTTTCTGAGAACAAAGAAATGGTTCAGGTTTTATAGCAAAAGTTCCTGCCCAGTTCCCCAAACAGGTCTGTTTATGCAAATAAAAAACTAAAACTTGCTGATTTCTGATTGGTTGGTGCAGCAGAGGTCTGATTAGTCAATGCAGCTGAGCCCTGATTGGTTGATTTCTGTTTTTTTAAGAGACAGGGTCTTTTTCTCTGTCACCCAAGCTGGAGTGCAGTGGCCCAATTGTAGCTCACTATAACCTCAAACTCCTGGGCCCAAATGATCCTCCCACCTCAGCGCCCTAGGAGCTAGGACTACAGGCAGATGCCACCACATCTGGCTAGTTTTTAAATTTTATTTTATCTAGAAATGGGGTCTCACTATGTTGTTCGGGCTAGTCCTGAGCTCCTGGCCTCCAGTGATCCTCCTGCCTCAGTCTACCAAAGTGCTGGGACCACAGGCATGAGCTACCAAGGCCAGCCTGAAAACCTTTTCTGTTTGAGTTTCCATTTTGCCTGATATATTGTTGTAAGTTAAAATATCAGTATTAGGTATTTCCCAGACACCATTTTGTTTTGCCATGAGAAAATCTAATGGAATTTGCTTATGAAGAGCTATGTGGGCCAGAGAATTTAAACAGTCTGTTGAGCTGCAGTGTTCTTTGTGTATAGAACAATAACAATGGTGAGAATTCTTAAAACACTCAATGTAATAATCTAGGTAGGTATGAGGAAAGGTTAGTTTGAAGACTTGTAGCCAGGACAGACTTCAGCATTCAGTCCAAATTGTAGGCAAAGAATAAAAACTCAAAAATGGTAGACAAGTTTAGAATCTAATAACAGGTGTATTATAGTCTTCTGAAACATAATTGTCTCCAATTTCCCATTTCTACCAAAGATAGATGATAGTGGGACCAATTTATTTTCAAAATAAATATTTATTTCATTTACTTGCCTGATTATTTGCACAAAGTGTAGAAAGAACAGGGATTGGCCATATAGGCTCTTTTAAAATTATGTTTTCTGGAACTTTTTTTAATAAGGAAACTGAGATGAGACTTCCAAAAACCTCTTGAGGTTATCCAAGACAAAGATCTGCCAGACCCTCTGCAACACCTGGTGAATTCTTCTCTTGTTGATGTCCCCAAATAATGTGAGGTTGCTGGGCCTGTCAGGTAGTGACGATTTTTACTTACAAGTCAAGAACCTTGTAAAGAAACCATTAGACAAGGCAGCCAGCCAGTCTTTCCAAGAAGCTTTTTATTGGCTCTATAAAGACAATCTCAATTCCTCAAAACAGTCTGGGCATATTTAAAAATACACCAGTCTAGTCAGAGTCTTTGTAAAATAACTAGTGTCCCCAATTGTGTCCTATAATAAAAGAAAATAGATTCTTAATGTACTTATGCAAATAACTACATTGCCATAAATTAAGAATACTCATAGTTTCCAAATTCTGCAGAAATCAGATAGATATAAAGATAAATACTTCAAGTTTTTGTTCACAAAATTATACCCATTTTGTTGTAAGCTATAAAGAGCTCAAAAGAAAAAAAATTCCTTACTCTGGAAAACAAAACATAAAAAGAAGCAGCAATGTTTCTAATTTTAAAAGTCTTAAGAAATTATTTCAGTTCTCTATTAGTTCAGTTTCATGTAATTCATTCTTGTTTTGTTTGATGTTGGGTTAGCAATTTTCGTGAGCACATCAGCCTTTATTACTTTTTTCTTTTCAGACAGAGTCTCACTCTGTCACCCTGGCTAGAGGGCAGAGGCAGCATCATAGCTCGCTGCAACCTCTGACTCTTAGGCTTAAGCAATCCTGCTACCTCAGCCTCCTGAGTAGCTTGGACTACAGGCATATGCCACCACATCCAGCTAATTTTTTTCTATTTTTAGTAGAGATGGGGTCTTGCTCTCGCTCAGGCTGATCTTCATTTCCTGACCTCAGGCAATCCTCTTGCATTGGCCTCCCACAGTGCTAATATTATAGGCATGAGACACTATGCCTGACCCACATGAACCTTTTAATAAGAGTCCTGAAAGTTTGTTCCTACTCCAGCATTATCAGAAACCTGTATTTAAGAGTACTTGCCAGAGTCTTTTCCATGAATTTCCTTAAATAAGCAAATTTTGGACTGTAGTCAATTATAAAATGCGTTTTAAGAAGAATCAAAGTAAGATAATAATTGTGTCTGAATGAAAGAAATTTTAGAATGACGATGGTTAAAAGACACGGTGGACAAGGAAATTTGGTTACTCTTTGGCATACAATAATTTAGCATAATAATCATAATTATTACTGATAACATACACTAAGACATATCAGAATTTTAGGAATTTTATAGAATTCAGACCATATATTCATAACACATTTATACAACTATAACCCCCCCCAAATTAAAAACTGTTTCATATTTGACAATGCTTCCCATGTGATTTTAGCATACCAAATAAACCTAATATATCTCTCTTGGACTTTCAAGGGCTCTAATATTCAAAAAGGCAGTTTAAGGTCAAAAGACCTGATTTTAAAATTTGAAATTTGATTTTGGAAAGGTTGTAAAATATCGAAGTTTCAAAATACTTGATGAAAATGGGATCACATGTCAATAAGTCATTCATTTAGCTGAAGTGGTAATTAAAAGATTTTAGAAAGCAACACTGTATAATTTCTATTTTTTTGAACTTGTTGTGATCTGATTTTTGATTTTAGTATGTGATCAATTTTGGAGAAAGTTCCATGGGCTGCTGAGAAGAATGTAAATTCAGCTTTATTTGGGTGGAATGTTCTGTAGAGATCTGTCAGACCCTTTTGTTCTAGAGCTCTGTTTAAGTCCATTATTTCTTTGCTTATTTTCTGTTTGGAGGATCTGTCCAGTTCATTCAGTGGAGAGTTGAAGTCCCCTGCTATTATGGCATTATTGTTTATCATGCTATTTAGATCAGACAAGGCTTGCTTTATGTAACTGGGTGCTCCTGCATTGGGTGCATAAATATTAAGAATTGTTAATTCTTCTTATTGGATCATCCCTTTCACCATTATATAGTGGCCATTTTTGTCCTTTTTTACTTTTGCTATTTTAAAGATTATGTTATCTGCAAACAGTATAGCTACCCCTGCTTTCTTTTGACTTCCATTTGCCTGGATGATAGTTTTCCATCCCTTGACCTTCAGTCTGAAACCGTCTTTGTGGGTTGGATGTGTTTCCTGTAGACAGCAGATACTAGGTTTGTGGATTTTTATCCACTTTGCCAGTCTATGTCTCTTCAGAGGACAGTTTAAGCCATTTACATTTATTGAGAGGATTGAAATTTGAGGAAGATTTACTGTGTATCTTCTCTGACCATAGTGGTATAAAATTAGAATTCAATTCCTACAGAAATACTCACCACTTCACAAAGTCATGGAAATTAAATAATCTATTGTTGAATAACTATTGGGTCAGGAGGAAATACAGAGGGAAATCAAGAGCTTCTTCGAACTAAATGATAACGGAGACACAAGTTATCAAAACCTGTGGGATAGGGGCCGGGCGCGGTGGCTCACGCCTGTAATCCTAGCACTCTGGGAGGCCGAGGCGGGTGGATAGCTCAAGGTCAGGAGTTCGAAACCAGCCTGACCAAGAGCGAGACCCCGTCTCTAAAAAAAAAACAAAAAAAAAACCCTGTGGGATACAGCAAGAGCATACCTGAGAGGAAAACTAATAGCAATAAACAGTCACATCCAAAAAACAGAAAGCTTAGAAATTGACAACCTAATAAATAGACTCAAGGAATAGGAAAAGGAAGAGCAAACTACAATTGCCAATTCCAATCCTAGTAGAAGAAAAGAAATAACTAAGATCAAAGCAGAACTAAAAGAAATGGAGAACAAGAGAATTACATGGAAGATCAACAAAACTAAAAGCTGGATTTTTGAAAATATAAACAAAATTGACAGCCTTCTTGCTAGATTGACAAGAATTCAAAGGGAAAGGACTCCAATAAACTCAATTAGAAATGAAAAAGGAGAGGTCACAACAGACACCGCAGAAATACAAAATATTATTTTTGATTACTATAAAAAACTATATGCTTAAAAACTACATAATGAGGTGGAAATGGACAAATTCCTGAAAACATACAACCTCCCTAAGTTCACGCAGGAAGTAACAGAATTTCTGAATAGACCAATCTCAAGCTCAGAAATTGGAGTAGCAATTAAAAACTTCCCAAAACGGAAAAGTCCCGGACCAGAGGACTACACTTCAGAGTTTTACCAAACATACAAAGAAGAACACATACCTATACTACAGAAATTATTCCACAACATTGAGAAGGATGGTATCCTTCTTATCTCATTCTACAAAGCCAATATCACCTTGATACCAAAGCCAGGAAAGGACCCAACAAAAAAAGAAAACTACAGACCAATATTCCTCATGAATATAGATGCAAAAATCCTCAAGAAAATTTTAGCAAATCGAATTCAGCAGCACATCAAAAAAATAATTCACCAAGACCAGGTAGGCTTTATTCCAGGGATGCAAGGCTGGTTCAACATACACAAATCTATAACTGCAATTCACCTCATAAATAAACGCAAGAACAAAGGCCATATGATTCTCTCAATAGATGCATAAAAAGCATTTGACAAAGTCCAACACACCTTTATGATAAAAACTCTTAACAAAATAATCATAGATGGGTCATACCTTAAAATTATCAAGTCCATTTATGACAAACCCATGGCCCATAGCATACTGAATGGGGAAAAATTGAAAGCATTCCCACTTCAAACCGGAACTAGACAAGGTTGCCCACTATCTCCACTTCTATTCAACATAGTGCTCGAAGTCCTTGCTACAGCAATTAGACAAGAGAGGGGTAGTAAGGGCATCCAAATGGGGGCAGATGAGATCAAACTCTCACTCTTTGCCTATGATATGATATTATATCTAGAAAAACTCAAGGATTTATCCAAGAGACTCCTAGAATTGATAAATGAATTCAGTAAAGTCTCAGGTTACAAATTCGATACCCACAAATCAGAGGCCATCATATACACTAATAACAGTCAAGCCAAAGCTCAAATAAAATATGCAATACCTTTTACAGTAGCCTCAAAGAAAATTAAATATCTAGGAATATATTTAATGAAAGATGTGAGAGACATATACAGGGAGAACTATGAAACACTAAGAAAAGAAACTGTAGAAGATGTAAACAGACTGAAAAATCTACCTAGCTCATGGATTGGTAGAATCAACATCATTAAAATGTCCATACTACCTAAAGTGGTCTACAGAATTAATGCAATCCCTATCAAAGTACCATCACCATTCTTTACAGATCTAGAAAAAATAATTGTACACTTTGTATGGAACCAGAGAAGATCTCGTGTAGCCAAAGCAATCTTAAGTAAAAAGAACAAACTGGGAGGTATCAGTCTACCAGACTTCAAGCTGTACTACAAGGCTATATTAATTAAAACAGCATGATATTGGCATAAGAACAGAGACATAGATCTTTGGAACATGACTGAGAATCCAGAGATGAAACCATCTGCATATGGTAATCTAATCTTTGACAAAGCAGACAAAAATATATGTTGCGGAAAAGAATCTCTTTTCAATAAATGGTGCTGGCAAAACTGGGTAGCTACATGCAGAAGAATCAAACTGGATCCCCACCTCTCACCTCTCACAAAAATCAATTCAAGATGGATAACAGACTTAAACCTAAGGCATGAAACCTTAAGAATTCTAGAAGAAGATGTTGGGAAGACCATTTCAGACATTGGCCTAGGCAAAGAATTTTTTAAGAAGACCCCCAAAGCAATCACCACAGCAACAAAAATAGATAAATGGGATCCGATCAAATTAAAAAGCTTTTGTACAGCCAAGGAAACTATCATTAGAACGAATAGACAGCCTACTGATGGGAGAAAATATTTGCTCTCTATACATCCGATAAAGGGCTGATAACAAAAATCTATCTAGAACTTAAAATAATCAACAAGAAAAAAATCAAACAACCCCATCAATAAATGGGCAATGGAAATGAACAGAAAATTTTCAAAAGAAGACAGAATAATGGCCAGCAAACATACAAAATATGTTCAACATCTCTAATCATTAGGGAAATGCAAATCAAAACCACAATGAGATATCACCTAACCCCAGTGAGATTGGCCTCTATCAAAAATTCCCAAAACAACAAATGCTGGGGAGGATATGAAGAGACAGGAACAGTCTTACTCTGCTGGTGGGCCTGCAAATTTGTGCAACCTCTGTGGAAAAGAATTTGGAGATACCTCAAAGAGCTAAAAATAGAAATACCATTCCATTCAGCAATAGCACTATTAGACATCTACTCAAAAGAGCAAAAGATACTCTATAATAAAGTCATCTGCACCCGAATGTTTTTGGCAGCACAATTCACTATTGCAAGGATGTGGAAAAAACCCAAGTGCCCATCAATTCATGAGTGGATTATTAAAATTTGGTATATGTATACAATGAAATATTACTCAATTATAAGAAATGAGAGTGATCTAGCATCTCTTACATTTTCCTGGATTGAGCTTGAGCCCATTATCCGAAATGAGGTATCACAAGATCAGAAGCATAGGCTCCACTTGTACTCGCCATCAAATTGGTACTGACTGATTAACACTATAGCACTCACAGGGTAGTAATATTCTCCAGGGATTAGGGGGTTGGGGGGTAAACTCACAACTATAGGACATGGTGAGCATTGTGGAGGGGAAGGGCATGCCTCTACCCTCGCTAGGGAGAGGCAAAGACATAAAATGTGACCAAAATATTTGTACCCTCATAATACCCTGAAATAAAAAACAAAAAAAGATTTTAGAAAGCAAAAACCTTTACTCTTTGATGGAGGGTTAGACTCAGTTTCCCAAACAATCACAACACCTAATAACTACAAAATGAGCCAAACAAAATCTGTCCCTCGTTTTCTTCCCTCTTTTTAATTATTTTTGCAATTTACTTAAAATGTAAACAAAAATATTTTACTATCCCTTGTTAATATGACACAAAGATTTAAAAGAAAACCAAATTTCCTTACATATTAGTGTATTATTAATACTAAAGCTAATTTTAATAAATCCTTAAACAGATTCATCTAATCACAATCAGCTTTGATGACACAAAATAAAATTTCCATAAAACTTTTCATAACCTCTTAGAATATTTCTCATTCTATTTCTTTCCCAACTTTCTGTATCCATTCAGTTTTATCCATTATTGTTTTTCTTTTAGTTTAAAACAACCTTGAAAACATCTAAACTAAAACATCTGCATGACTTTATAAGCTCAAAAACATTTACCAGAGACAGCATAAACCTGTGAGACCAGAAGTCCTAGGCAAAAATGTCTACATTAAATTTTGAAGATGTTTCTATTTTAATTTACCAACAATTCTAAAACTATCTTAGTTATAGAAGGTTATTAAACTCACATCAACTTTAACAGAATTCGGCCTTATTTCCCTCAACTGTGAGTAGAGCATACAGACAGATATATACACGTACACACAAAGATATAGACACAAAGCCTTTATAGTTTTGAATTTGAAATTTTGGACATGAGGCTGGTAAAACTTACTAGTTTAAAATCATAGTAGAATTAAACTTTCCCTCTGTGAATGGAAAGTTTCAAGTTCATCTGTCTCATGTGGTAAATGCCAAAGCACACAAGAGAGAGAGAGAATCTAAGATTTTTCAAAAAGGAGTTTGGGTATATTACAAAAAGATTAAACATGGCTTCCAAGGTAACACAAAATTAGAGGATTTTATAAGGACACATAGAGATGAGCCTAGTGAAAATACAAAAATCTTTAAAAAATAACCAGCTAAATGTCAGACTGTCATATTTTGGACATCAACCTGGCTAGATAGGTGGCTTTTTAATTCAGTCTGTTTTCCAAGTGGATGACTGAGCTCAGGGTGCAGCCAACAGTGAATTCTGGGTCCACAAAAAGAGAGAAACGCCACAACACCAGGCCATGTAATGCTTTCACAGTGTATGTTGTTACAAAGAGATTTCTCTCAGTGTTTAAAAAAAATGCTCTCTCTTATCTAAACAAACAAAGAGTAGCCACTATAGTCATAACTTTTTAAAAAATGTATATTTCAATAGATTTAGGGGTACAAGTGGTTTTTGTTTATACAGAAGAATTGTATAGTGATGATGTCTGGGTTTTTAGTGTACCCATCACACAAATAGTATACATTGCATCTGATAGGTAGTTTTCCTTCCCTCTCCTCCCCCTACTTCCTTCTGAGTCTCCAATGTCCATTCTACCACTCTGCATGCCCCTGTGTATCCATAGCTTAGCTCCCAGTTATAAGTGAGAACATGTGGTATTTGGTTTTCTATTCCTGCATTGCTTCGCTGAGGATAATGGCCTTCAATTCCATGTTACTGGGAAAGATATAATTTCATCCTTTTTAACAGCTGAGTAGTATTCCACGGTGTATAAATACCACATTTTCATTATCCAGTCCTCACTTGATGGGCACTTAGGTTGATTCCACATCTTTGCAATTGTGAATTGTGCTGTGAAGAACGTATCATTGTGGGTATCGTTTTGATATAATGACTTCTTTTCCTTTGGGTAGATACCAAGTTTTGGGGTTGCTGAATCTAGTGGTAGATCTACTCTTAGTTCTTTGAGAAGTCTCCATACTGTTCTCCATAAAGGTTGTGGTAATTTACATTCCTACCAACAGTGTACAAGTGTTCCCTTTCCACCACATCTGTGCTAACATCTGTTGCTCTCTGACTTTTTAATGATGGCCATTCTGACTTGGGTAAGGTGATATCTCATTGTGGTTTTAATTTGCACTTCCCTGGTCATTAGTGATGTTGAGCATTTTTCATATGTTTATTGGCTATTTGTATACCTTCTTTTGAAAAATGTCTGTTCATGTTATTTGCCCACTCTTTAATGGGATTTTTTGTTAATGGGGCTATTTTAAATGGGATTATTTCTGCAGTACTGGAATTGAAGAGGCTTCCGGAAGATCACCTTGTCCTCCAACACTGCGCCCTTCTGGCTGCAGGTATTAACTTGGAGTGTGCATTTCAACCTGCAGGACCAGTAGGTGGCACTTGCATGTAAGATACAGCGAAGCTGGTGGGTAGGTGTTTGAACTTTGGTTGGTGTGACAGGTTCTCTTTTGTCTCAGGCAATGGACTAGTCTGTTGTAGAAAAGGGATCCACTTCCCTGTCATGTTGCTGCCCTGAAGTTCATGATTCTCAGTTCAGTTAAACTCTGTCATCTGTCACCAGGCCTCACTGTCACTGAGATCCTGCACAAAATGCCTTTCTGATAGCTCTCTATTAAACGGTTTCGGAGCAGAACCTCCTTTCTCAGTTCGAAACAGCTTTGCAGCTCACCTGTTCCCCCCTGCAGGGAACACTGCTGCTCTGCGCAGAGAGGAAGAGGTGCCTGCTTTTAGCTCATGCAGGTGAGGCCCGTCGGTGGTGCTGCTGGCAATTCTGGTTAACTGAACCTCAAACTCACTGGGGAGTGTTCAGTTGCCAGTGGTGGTGGACAAGGCTGGGCAATCCTCAGTCCTCAGGGCCCTGAATGGTGTGCTTGAGTCCGGGGATGGGGGAGGAGGGACCAGGCTGAGACTGGGCTGGTAAGTTGTCCTCTTGCCTCCCTGGGTCCAGGTGCTGGCTGTGATAGGGAGGGTGGGGTGATCTCCTGGGGCAAAAGAGGGCTCAGGCAGGGGAAGAGTGGGTGCACTGTGATCTGCCACTAGCAGAGCAGGCCTCACTAGGCAAGATTAGCAGATCAGGCAGCCATGGGGCAAACAAGCAATGTGCACCTCCTTCCCTCAGCAATGACAGTAGCCTCTGCCCTTCAGGGTCACAAAAGCACCCAGATTCACAGTATTCACCCTGGCCCTATAGCAGCAGAGGTGGTAGAGGCAGCTCAGACTGCTGTGTGCTGGACTCCTAGACTGTTTGCAGCTGCCACTGAAACGCTTAGGTGGCAGACTGGCAGTTGTGCCTCAGACTCCCCTCCTAGAAGGGAAGGCCCTCTCAGTAGAGGCAGGCTACCAAGGCTGCAGACTGCTCACCCCTACATCCCTTGGTGGCAGCTGCAGATTCTGTCTCTGCAGTGCGTGAGAGTCCCTGAATCTCCCCCATGCTCCCTCAGTGGCCCTACAGCTGTGGCTGCAGTGGTGTAGGTGGCGGCCCCAGAGCAGGACAAAGACCTCTGTGGGCTGTGTTCTCTGAGTGGCCTGGGGTTAAAAGCCTGGGGGACTCTGCTGCTGCTCAGGGGTGGAAAGACTTTAGGGCTTAACCCAAGTTTCAGCAATGTTTCTGCACACCCTCTGGGGAGCTCCTTGCCACAGTGTCTAGGGACCTGTGAAGTCTTAGGGGTTCCCCTGCAGGGAGGAGTTGAAAAGTCCCTAGCAGAAGGATGGAAACACGGGAATCTCTCACTCAGCCTTTCCCCATATCGGGGAGCTTTTCCTATGTTCCTGCTGATCCTGGCCAAGCAGGATATTGGTCTTTGCTCTTCTCCACTTTTTCAGGTTCTGTCACTTCTCTGTTGGAATTTGTATGTTCTCTTCAACTGTCTATTGAAAGCACAAAAATCTACTCCCTAATTTTCTTTCCCCTCCATGGGAGAGGCACGTACTAGTTGTATCCAGTCAGCCATCTTGAGCTGGAAACTCCATAACTATTTAATGTTAACTGCTCTTGTCCAGGGACTTCCCAGCCACACACAATTTTCTCTTTTTCACAGTACAGCTTCAATATCAGCCTTTGATTTTGATTAAGCTGATTTCTGATTATAGAGTCCTTTTTAAAAAATCATTTCAAATATCTTATTATTCAGATATTTTTGCTGACACAAACAGCTGATATTTCTTTTTTCTTTTCTGAACGTGGCCTGATTACAGGACGGGGGAGGAACACAGAACATAAAGAATGACACAGACACACATAAAGACTTCACATGACTCGAGTGCCCTTGCACCGGCTGTTTTATTTTTATACCCCCCAGACCCAAGGTTGGTTCCTTGTACGTGAGCATCTGAGCATAGCAGTGATAACCGTCAATTCCAGAGTTGTAACACAAGGGGAACAATTTCCCATGATCTCAGACCTCGAAACGGTTACTTGAGGCGCCAGCGCCAGACACAACTCAAAAATCAAAGCCGAAATAAGCAACATTAAACAATGCAGCCATCAGAAGAACTTCTTGTGCTCTCTCCCAGTCAGTGGCAGGCTCCCACAGTTGTGCCTGTCTTAGGTCGTCCCTCCCTTGAGGGATCTTACCCGTCTTTAACTATCAACCATCTTACAGGGCCAGACCTCGGGAATGTTCTTCTTATCTTTATGGCCTCCAGACTCCCACCACGGGGGCCCACCGTGTGGGAGCTGGGCAACATTTGCTTACGTGCAGAAACTCAGGCCTCTTGTTATGTCCCAAGGCAGTAACCATGTCTGAAGAAAATACTGGTTACCGCTGTGTCATGCAGCACACGTACATTACAGGCTATAGTGAATGATCAGTATAAGGCAGGTAATCACCAGAATCAGCCCCCAACACTTTTCTTTCTTTCTTTCTTTCTTTCTTTCTTTCTTTCTTTCTTTCTTTCTTTCTTTCTTTCTTCCTTCCTTCCTTCCTTCCTTCCTTCCTTTTTTCTTTTGAGACAGGGTCTCACACTATTGCCTGGGCTAGCGTGCAGCGTCACCAAGGCTCACTGCAACCTTAAACTCCTGATCTCAAGTGATCCTCCTGCCTCAGACTCCTGAGTAGCTGTGACTACAGACATGGGCCACCATGCCTAGATAATTTTTGTATTTCTTTGTAGAGATGGGTTCTCAGGCTGGTCTTAATTTAACTCCTGCCTTCTAGTGAATCTCCTGCCTTGGCATCCCAAAATTCTGGGATTATAGGTGTGAACAACTATGCCCAGCCAAGAGTTGATATTTCTGACATGTTTTGTCTTCTTTTTTTTTTTATTTATTTTTTTTACCAAATGTATTCACTCAAGTGACTCACTAAAGCCAATGTTTACCAAAGGAACCCTCCCAATGGAAACCAATAAGCCTTAACCACAGTTACAACTTAACCAAGGATGTACATGGTGTCTCCAAAAAGGTTCAAAGCTCTGCTCATAAGAGCTCAAAGAAAGGAAAGCGTTGCTAGTCACAAATGTAGTCAACTCACATCCTGTCCAGTCATACTGTCTAGGGTCTTGGCTTCTCAGTTGACCCTCTCCACACAAAGATCCCACAGATGGAAGAAGACAGGAAGCAAAACCTGTTAATGGAAGGGGAAAGGATCAATAATAACGGGGACTCCAAAAAGTCAAAAGTCACAGTAATATTGAACCAAGAAGACATGGCTTCTGACTGAGACTCAAACCCAGGCCACAGTGGTGAAGAAACAGTGTTAACTACCAGACTACAAGATGAAGCAGCCACCATTGTTACTCCTTTAGGGGATCTAAAGCAGGTAGTTGGAACATACAAAGGATTTCAACTGAATTTTAGGTCAGATAATTTCCATTTAATATTGTCGAGAGCATTTTTAAGGGTAGCCATGATGCTATTATATGTGCTTTTTTTTTTAAAAAAGAAAAAACCTGATCTTTCCTTAAAATACAAATAAGGTACAAATAAGAGATCTTTAATTTTTTTTTTTAATTTAGGAGTCTAACTTAAGGATCCATCTTCTGGCCGTGGAAAAACTGAATTTCCAATGGTGTTCTTATTCTGATAGCAATTTACTCCAGCAGTGTTTTTAGAGAAGAAGCAATCCCACAGTTCGTCCTCACCCTTCCGGAAATAGGCCAAGACAGACAAACTTTCCTGAGAGCTTAACCCATTTGGAGCAAAAAGAGGATCAGATTCCCAACTATTGTTAGACTAGTCTCCTGATGTGACCCAAAAATCAGGTTCCCTGGATGCTGGAGACCAAGAGAGAGTGCTCCAACTTGGTCACAAGTCAAGTTCTCAAGGACATAAAACAAGATGAGAGGGAAACTCAATTAGTACCTGTCTTCATAACAGAATACAGAATCACAAAGGCAGAGGGAAGACTGTTTCTGGGAGGAAAGAGATTAAATAATATGACAATTTATATCACAAAGTACCAAGAAGTACACCAAAGTCACTATCCCAAGGCTGGTCACAAAAATCCTTTCTTCCCATTAATCAAAACCTTGCAGAGTAGACAAACGGTATTTTTTTTTACCGTTGACTCAACAACCAATTTTCACACACATGGAGAGGTTGGGAGCCTGACTGGTAAAAAGAGTTCTTACCCAGTTGCCATCATGTCAGGTTCCTGGGTACCTTCAACTGTGGCTTCCAGAAGAGCAAAGTTTTGGTCACCTCGCTCACTGCAACAGACTTTAGGGTGAAAGTCCTTTGCTCCCTGAAGTTTCACTGAAATATTACACAAGCCAGGTCAATTGGAGAAAAGGCATATAAATTTATCTAACATGAATACCTGGGGAGAATCACAGACTGATTACCCCCTCAACAGGCCTCAGGAGCTTATAACCATGTTCTGGCCATTTTTCTCCATATTTTAATGGGTACTGGGGTCAGGCTTCATTACAAAAGAAAATCATTTTCTTTCTTTTTAGGAGTATGTAGGTGAAAGCTTCCCAATTCTATAAGACACAACCCAATAGGCAGCTTTGAGGAATTGAATCAGCATTTCTCACATCAGCTAAGACAAAATTACACTACACACAGGCAAAAATGAAGACACTATTTACTCTGCGCAGTGCCCAAGTTTAACCTGGCATGACTCAAGTTTACTTCCTCTAGCATCTGGCACCTTTGATCCACTCAAGGTGGGAGGGATGACTTCCAGCCAGTAATCTAGCAAATGGTCACTTGGTCTGATTCAAAGAGAGCAGAGAGTCACCTGAATTTAGGCTGCTGAGCTGCCACTGGTTACTGCTTGAAGGCTCACTGAATGTAACTCACAAAACAGGCAGAAAAGGTTCCCTGAGTAAGGCCCATTGATCTTCCATTAGCAACGTCATCAGGGTTCCCATGCAATTGAGACAAGACAAAGAAAAACATGAAGGCTCACAATCAAAACTTCAAAACCAAATTCCAGAACTGAGACCCAGAGGGACCCAAGAATACTTTTCCTGGACAATGTCCTTTATCTCCTTCCAATTAGGAAAAGTCCTCTCAACCAAGGCCCTTCCTAAAGGGGAGGGAGGATCGACAAGACGTCCAAAGAGGCCACGAGACCTCCAGCAGGCCAACAAATCAGCAGAAGGGAAAGGGGGTGCCAGTTGCTCTTGGGAGTACTCACCGAAGACATATTCTAAATCCAGAAACTGTTTCTCTGCTGCAAGCAACCTTCTGTGCTGAAGGTCATCAATGCCCACCAGCTAGAAAGCCTCCAGATACGGGCCCTGATTCAACAGAACGAGGCAGCCACTCGGGCTCCTTTCCTGGCTGGCAGAGATGATGCGGGGACACTGAGACTTACACAAATGCCCACGAGGGGCTTCCTGCCTAGCTTACCACAAATTTTAACCATATCAGGTTCACTGCCCGATGCATGGGAAGTCAGTACACTCAGACAGGGTTACAGCAGACAAAGACGTTTAATCGTGAGACTGCAGAATGACGAGATGGGAGGAACCCACAAATCCACTTCACCAAGGAGTTTGGGACTAGGAATTTTAAAGGGTTAGGATGAGTAGAGGGCCAGTGTGAGGGGATCAATAATTGGTTGAAGAGTGCAGGGTGAAGTCATGGGATCAAGAGCTGAAGAAACCGCATTCTCAGGCTGATTTGGCTCCTCTGTGGGGGTCTTCAAACTGCTTGGCATAAGCCATTCCACTGGAACCCAGCATCTGAAAAATATCTTAAGCAATTCTTAAAACAAAAGCCTTCTGATTCTAAGGTCAGAGATTATACCTATAACAAAAATAAGTATGCAAATCAATTAGTACACAAAAGCTTTATTATTGTAATGTCAGAGATCCTTTCTATAGGAACAATGTGGATGCAAATCACTTCTTAAACAAATAGAATATTTTGTGACAGCACTTAGGGTTAAGAAAGGTCTCGAAGGCAATAGAATGAAGTAAATCCAGGACATCTTTTGTTAGGACCAGTGTTTTCCTCAATATTGTTTAAAATGCCGACTGATAAGATTTTTTTAATCACCATAGATGTAACAAGAGCTATTAAGATATTGGGGAGTTGCCAATCAAATTCCCCAGGGAAAGTAAAAATTGATAGAAATAAATGAAATACAAACACATCAAAGCCACTTTGTTTTTGAAGGCATTTGTTGATCCTAACAAACAGGAGCTTTGCTTTTGTAGTTTTGTGTAATAAGAAGAACCGAAGTCAAGAACCAGGATTCAATTAAGGTATAAAGTCTTAGGGAAAACTTCCCCCCACATTAAAATAAAAGATCACAAGGCTACATCCCCAGATGTTAATCAAAACAAAACCCTTTTCCCAACCCTCCACCCCAGGGTATTAAAGACAAGGTTACTTTGGTACTGAGTTGAAGATAAGAAAATAAGGGGAAATTAGTCTTTGATTTGTAGCGTGGGGAGGAGAGGAGCTATGTGAGAAAGGGGCGTTGGGATACTAAAGGACCTCTGCCGGAGCCAGCCGGCGACATGCGGCACCTGGAGTTCGGGGGCGAGGATAAGAAATAAAGAGACAAACAAAGATGGGAACGGGAGGACGGAGTCTGTGAAGACTGCCGTGCCGCGTTTATTTTTGGGGTTTATTTATACAGAGAGATAAAATGAAAACAGGACGTAATGGGAACAAATGGTACAGGCTTACAATTATCTTGAAACCAGACAGCAACCATGAAACATATTTCAAGGTTTTCTTACCGGTTGGGCAAGCTTCTCATCCTGCTTTTCTGCTTTCTAATCTACATCCAAGGATTCTTAAGAATCAGCAAGACTATGAACACTAAGATCATTTAAGCAACTTAAAGAAACAGAACACAATAGGCTGATTATCATGCGGCCCTGGGAAAAAATGCTTTAAGGGAAAAACTTCTAAGGAGTAGTTAGTAGGAGATAACGTGCAGGCAGCTGCTTCAGCGATTTTCCATGACTGCAGCTGTACTGTTTCCAGCACCCTCTAACTAGGTGAAAGGGTAAGAATGCCAGAGCTGCGAGCTAGGGCCAGTGCTACGTCTCGAGGACCCCAGTGTTCTGGGCAGCAGCCGTACCCCAACTCTCCCGTGTTCGGGACAGCTCCCGACAGACCTCAAGTTTTGGATTTGGCTTATATGTAACAGAGGGAATGGCCTAAAAAAGAGTAAAGATGACTCTCTAAAACCTCTCCCACTCTTTTTGGAATTAAAACCTGCATCCCTGCCTCAGGCCTGTGTCAGGAGGGGCAGGGGAGTGTCCTTTGTTCTTTGTACCACAGGAGATGTGTCAAGCAAGGCAATTGTCAGGGCAGAGGTCACAAGATTGTCTTAAGATGGGATGGGATGAATCAAAACCATCAACCATAGTTCAATAGCAATAGCCTGAAGCTGAAACGGCACCTCTCCAAAGCTCTGTATTTCCGCTCAGAGGGAGGATGTTGGTACTTTAAGATGGGAGTCTGACAACCTACTCATTTGCTGGCAAATTAATAAACATCGCTGTCCTTCTCCTCAAACCACCTGTCCTCATTCTTCTGATGCTGCCTTGGGACAAATGCCAAACTTTTGATAACAGAATTTGGTATCCCTGGGTGGGCCCATCAACACCTCAGCAGGATGGCACCCCATGACTGTGGCCATTGCTGGAAGAGGAAGGGAGCAGCCCCAGGTCAACCCATGGGTCTCCACTAGGAGAAGCGCTGTCTTCTCAGGTGAGATTGGAACTGCTCGAGCAGCTGCCGGAGCGTGTTTAACCCCAAGGGAGCTTCTTTCACTCCCTCCCCGGAATCAGATGCAGCTCCTAGCTACCTAAACTTTGTTAACAAGATGGAAATGGATCTAGAAACATCTGGACAGCCTTGGCCATTTTTCTGAGTAAGTTCCCCAGCATGCACACCAAGCACCTTGACTCCGCCCATTTGGGGAGGGTTTTGAACCTTCCAACCCTGTGGCAGGGCATTCATTTGGAGCCTTGGCATTTTAGATTGTCTGTGTTGAGAATTCCCTATATCGTTTGTGTTTGATTTTGTGTGAGTTTTGTCCTAACATGAGAGGCTCCATTTCTGTTCCATCTAACAGTCCCTTGGGAAGAATTTTGGCTGAATAGTCAACTTACATACTTAACCTATGTCTGAAGAAAGAATGATGTATTATTGTAATACCACCTGGCCAACATATATCTTGGGGTGTGAGAAGTGGCCGTTGAATGGAATTTAAAATTATTATATTATCTTACAACTGTAATTATATTGTCAAAAGTGAGGTAAATGGGATGAAATCCCATATGTACAGTCTTTTATGCAATTGCATGAAGAAGAATGTGAAGGGCTTGGGACAAAGTTAAAGGTACAAAGGAAACCTCTGCATGTAGTTGGGGAGGGGAGCCAATCCCCAGTAGACAAGATGGAGGAGGAATTAGGTTAAACCTCATGAACCTGCTGAATCCAAACTTCCCCAAAACTCATTCCCCACCATCAGCCCCCCTATACCCTCCACCACTGGTGGAAGGGTCCACGGTCAGGGAAGGTGGAGCTGGAAATGATTCCTCAGTCCTATGACCCCTGGGTTATGACTAGGGAATGGGAATAGTGTCCCCCTCCAAGACCCAGCAGGGAATTCAATTCAGCCAGTGGGCACCCATAGCTGGAGCAGGGCAATTTCCATGGTGGTGGTACCCTATAGGAGGCTTGAATGCACAAGAACAGATGGTAGAGTATTATTAGACTTACAACCCATTTTCCACCTCAGATTTATTGAACTGAAAAAACTGAAGCCCAACTTATAGAGAGGATCCCCAGAGGATGACAAGAGTTGTTCACAACCATTTTTGCACTGCCATGTCCCACTCTGGTGGACATACAGACCTTACTGAATATATTACTTACTGCAGATGAGCATAGACTAGTGATGGACAAGGCCAAGGAGGAGGCACAGCATCTCCATGTTGAGGATCCTCGTCAAACCCCAGATCCCAATTCTGCCATCCCAATGCCAGAACCTAACTGGCATCCTAATACTGACGCAGGCAGTGTGAGAATAAATCATTACCAAAAGTATATTCTGGCAGGCCTCCGGAGAGTAGTGTCTACACAGAGGAGTTCAAACAATGTCTAAGAGCTACAGCAAAAAGCTAAAGAGTATCCCTCTGAATTTCCAGAATGCATCTATGAGACATATTGGAAATATAGAGATGTGGATATAGAAGCCCCTGAAAACATGAGTAGGGTTAACATGACTTTTATAGAGTAGAGCACTCCAGATGTAACGAGAAAGCTGCAGGATGCAGTAGGAGCAATTAGCCTTAATCCCTCCCAGCTGGCTGATATCATCTTCAAAGTACATACTGCCAGGGAAGAATGGAAACTGAAACCTGTTCTGTTAGCTGCACCAACCAAGGGTCTTTTGCGATAGTCAAAAACAAAGGGTAGGAGAGGCCACCCCAAGATGAGGCGCAATCAGTATGCTTTTTTGTGAAGAGGAAGGACACTGGAAAGAGCACTGCCCAAAGGTGCAAAGGGCTCCAGGTAACAAGAAAACTCCAGGAAAGCAAATGGTCTTTTGAGTCCAGGACTCAGACGATAAATGAGGGGACCCAGGGCTCTGTGCCTCAGTAAAGGTTCCAATCCAACTGTCCCCACAGGAGCCCTGGGTAAAACTGACAGTGGGGACTCCATTAGTGGATTTTTAAATTGACACTGGAGCTAACTTTTCTGTCCTAAACTCTAAATTATGTTAACTTAGTGAAGTGGTGGCAGTTGTTGGGGTGACGGGTCAGACCCAGCAATGACCCATTCTTCAACCTCTTGAGTGCCATCTGGCAGAACAGAAACTGAGACACAGTTTCTTATACATGCCAGACTGTCCATTAGCTCTCCTAGGCCAAGATTTGTTATGCAAGTTCAATGCTCAAATACTCTTTTCTCAAGAGAAGCAATAGCTCCACATATAGGGTCCACCTGAAACTGCTCTCTGGTTTCAATGTCTACTCATGTCCAAAGAGAAGTAGAAGCAAAATTCTGTTCCCGCCAAGGTCTACCAAAAAGTGAGTAAGGCCATATGGGCTGATGGGACCCTGTGACAGGCAATAACAGCCACACCAATTACCATTTTGTTAAAAGAAGTAGCCTTATACCTACGTAGAAAACAATACTCTCTTGCAAAGGATGCTGTGCAAGGAATCCCACCTATATTGAACAGATTTCTAGAGCATGGACTAATTCCTATTGGTCCCCCTATAATACACTAATGTTACCTGTCAAGAAGCTCCACACAAAGGAGTATAGATTCATGCAGGATCTACATGCTATGAATGATATTGTATGAGACATACACCCTATGGTACCAAACCCATATTCTCTATTGACAATACCAGGTGACTATGAATGGTATTCAGTACTGGATTTAAAAGACACTTTCTTTTGCATTCCTTTGGAAAAGAAGACTCTACTCCTTTTTGCATTTAAATGACAGGATCCCGAGACTTGGAAGGTATCACAGTACTGCTGGACTGTGTTACCTCAGGGGTTTAAAAGTCTCCTACCGTTTAGTGAGACCTTGGCAAGAGACTTATAGAAACTGCAATTGGATAAAAGGATTCTATATGATTTACTTATAGCTAGCCCTGATTATAATCACTTTCTTGCAAATACAGTGGCTGTGCTAAATCATCTAGCCTCAAGTGTCACCTAAAAAGGCACAGATTTGCAAACAGCAAATTACTTATTTGGTATTCCAGCAAGGGAACCCACAGCTTAATGTCTGACCAAAAGCAAGTCATCTTGAATCTTAAGGTACCCAGAAATAAAAGGCAACTGTGGCTTCCTAGGATTGGCAGGGTTCTGTCACATCTGGATCCCAAACGTTGGACTAATAGCAAAGCCCTTATAAGAGGCCCTTAAAGGGACAGATGAGAAGCCCCTGATCTGGACACCACTGACTGTCAAAATGCCTTTGAGAGATTAAAGCAGAGTCTTCTGACTACCACCACTTTGAAGCTGCCAGACTTGCAAAAAGAATTTAAATTGTACATTTGTGAAAAACAAAGAATGGGCCTTGGAGTCCTAGTGCAAAGGTTGGGAAACATCCATAACCAATGGCATATTTGTCAAAGCAGCTGGACAATACTGTAACGGGATGGCCTCCTTGCCTCCAGGCAGTGGCAGCTACTTGTGAATTGTTGCAAGAGGCCAAAAAATTCACTTTAGGACAACCTGTTGTAGTATATGCACCCCACCCACCAGCTTCTGACTATGTTAGAACAGAAAGGGGGTTATTGGCTGATTGCAGGAAGGCTGGGAAAATATCAGGCCAATATTGGATAATCCTGGCATTAAATTAAAGACTGCGTCTACTCTTAATCCCACCAGCCTGTTAACCAGCTGAAGAGAATGAACCTCTGCAGCACGGCTGTTTAGAAGTTCTGGAAGCCATCTTTCCTAGCAGGATGGATCTACCAGATAGGCCAATACCATGGCCAGATTGATACCTTTTCACCAACTGGAGCAGTTTTATGGACAAAGGACAGCTAAGAGCTGTAGTGGTCACAGAACAGGTACTGCCACCTGAAACTTCAGCCCTGAAAGCTGAGCTGATTGCTTTACCCAGAGAAGAAAAAAAAGCTTAACATTTATATGGGCTCTAAATATGCGTCTATGATTGTGCATGTTCATGGTACCACTTGGAAGGAAAGTGGACTCCTGATGGTAGGAAATAAGGATATTAAGTGTGCCACTGAAATAATGGCCCTGATACAGGCCATAGCTGAGCCTAAGCAGGTGGCCATAATGCACTATCCTCGTCATCAGAAAGGGGACACTTATGTTGCATAACGAAATCAGGCTGCTGACAGGGCCACTAAGAAGGCCACTCCTCAGAACCTTGATACCTCAGTTGGAATTTAGAACAATATAAACCCCTCTACATAGATGAGGATGTAAAAAGAGCTAAAGATTGGGGCTTTGACACTTGGGACAACAAAATGCAATCCATGAATCTGAATGGGATCCTTTAGCTACAAAGGACATAGACAAGTAATAAAACTTAAAAAGAATCTAAGGATTAAATGATAGACTATACGAATGTTAACTTTTTGATCATGAAAATCATATTCTAGTTATGTAGAATGTCTTGAGTTGTAGAAATATCCACTAAAGGAATCGGGGGTGATGGCACAGTATCAGCAATTCACTCTTATATGATGCGGGGAAAAAAGTTCTTTGTACTAAAACTTGAAATTTTTCTCTAATTTTAAGACTATTTTCAAAAGTTAATCAAAAATAAAGAAATGAATGAATGAAGAAAAAAGAAAAGGTGAAAAGCCTTAGGCAAACTTTATTTCTCCATGAGGAAACATCTATATAAATCATTGCTTAAGATTAAAATTATATAAGTTTGATGGCATTATAGCAATTATAATACTTCCAAACATTGACAATGACCACAGAACCAGTAGACAAAAGGATATCTGTCTAAATGTACATTTATCACTATGTATAGTGATAAAAATTATGAAATACAAATAAACCATCAATTAACTTCACTAACATATTCATGAAAACTTGGTTGTTTGGCTGTTTAAACAGCTGACATTTGGGAAGTCAATAATACTGGTTTTCATTTGCAAGATCCACTTAAAAGTCTTTCAGATCACATACATTTTTTTAAAATATCAGTACACATTCTCAAAATGCTTTGCAACCTAAATCTTGACTTAGGTCTCACTCATCAGCGGATCCTAGAGGAGAAGCTATTTTTTATTTATTTATTTATTTTTATTTCAGCATATTATGGGGGTACAAATATTACGGTTATGTATGTTGCCCATGTCCCCCCTCCTCCCTCGAGGCAGAGCCTCAAGCATGACCATCCACTAAACGTTGCACATCTCACTCATTATGTTTGTATATA
>VBSM01001163.1:3396734-3412444 GCA_008086735.1 Cheirogaleus medius | reverse complement strand
GGGCACCTGGGTTGTTTCCACAACTTTGCAATTGTGAACTGTGCTGCTATAAAACATTCGAGTATACTGAAGAAATCTCAATTGTCTACATAGAGAATACTTTTTTTGTATCACAAAGTTAAGTAGAGGTCATTTCCTCTCCTAACTCTGAAAGAGCAACTGGTAGAAGCTGGTGCCTCTATTCCAACCCTGGAGCGGCCTCCCCCTGCACCAGTTGTCTTCCAGCCTGACTGCCCTTGAATGCTTTAGCGTAAGTGACTGCTGAGGGTGACTGCTTTTGGGAAGGAGACACCAGGTCAGGCATGAACCCTCAGAGGGAAAAGGGACAGACCCAGAACACAGGGAGGGAGCTGCTCTGGGAGGGGTGCCCAAACGCCGAGGAAAAGGTCTGGAGTGTTGATGGGTCTAGTTTTGTCCTGGCCGGTGGGAGGCTGGCATGGTTTCGTTGGCATTGACGAGTGAAAACTGGCACATGTTAAATGATGTTTTAAAAGTTCCCTTCATTTTATTCTTATTTTCCCATAAATCATACATTTGCCTCATATTTCCTTTAATAGAAATTCACAATTGTCCTCAGTTGAATGACTTCAGATGGTGAATGGGAAAAGGAGAGAAAAAAGCTTTGGTGACATAATCACCATCCTAGTCAGTGAGAGGAGGGAGCCAGGAATGGCTTTTGAAGAGTGTAGAGCAATAGCATAGGAGAAACTGAACACTGCCAGAGGAAACAGTAAATCTTCATAAACTGCTGAACTTCATTTTACGCATAACACTAAATCAAAAGCTGTATTAGCTCCTATGGAATAAAATACATAAACTACTTTTGGTAAAAATGCTTTTCCTTTCTCCATGTTCTGTCTATGTATTTGCAGGTGGAGATTATGTTTCAGATGGTGGAGGTAGGTTGAAGTCTAATTTTAATAAAGGCAGTACATCTGCAGCTTCATTTATACTTTTCCTCTTTTAAATACAAGAAGTGGAGGAAATCATACACAGGAGAACAATGTGCCAGTGAATTTTAGCTAATTAGAAGGATTCTCTCCTAACTGGTAGTTTTCAAACTATGTCCCTAACAGACAAGGAAGTCATAGCTTCAGAACCCCCAGCCCTCTTTTGGCCAAACATCTCCACTTTTATCTATTTTATGTAATACTGTTTTGTGCAATTTTTTAAGAAGTTCTATTCTTTGGGAAAAAAATTTAAAAATGTATGAGCATCTTTAACTTAGTTCAGTGCCTAATTTTACAAAAGAGGCAACACAGCCTCAGTGAGATTTTAGCTTGCCTGAGGTCACAAAGCCATTTCCCTACAGACCAGGGATGGGCTTTAGGTCCTCTTATTGAGCCTGGAGTTCTATGCCAGCTACTTCCTTCATCTTCAGGAAAAAAATATCATTTTTAGATATGCATTTTCATGTAAAACTGTCATGTGGCTTAATAATGTTAAGGCACAAGATATTAAAAATTAGCTTTCTAACTAAATTATAAGTTCTAAAGTTATAAATACAAATTAAGGAACAGCAACTGATATCATAACTTCAGCTAGTAGCAGTCAATATCCAAGAACAAATTTTTTAAACCACAGATCAGGGAACTTTAAAGAGAAAATCTTTCATTGAAAACAAGCATGGTGAAATAAAATTCTTCCTTAAAAGGATGATTTATTTTCACCAAATAAAACCAAAATCAATCAACAAATGAATTATCCACATTGTGGGTTATTTGTAGCAACATGGAAAACACAAAACAGATTTCTCTTTGCCATCTGGCATACTTCTATCCAACTTCTTATCATTAGTTGGTATATAACAGAGACGTAGGCTTAATTTCAACTATAATTTAAGACAGCAAAAATACCTTCAGAAATAAAAATTCAAAGGAGATGAGGAAGACTGCAGTTGACATGATATGCAAAAGGCATTGTTAGTATGGTTTACAAAATCATTAAATAATAAGTATAATATTATATTATACTATAACCTATTATTACCATATATTATAACCAGACACAGCCACCTTGAAAACTGGAGATAATTAAAGATCAAAGTAACAGAATATGGGTACTATCTCTCAATTGAAGTATATAAAAATACATAAAGCAAGTAATTTTAATTGAATACTTAGGCAAGAAAGTAATAGGCAAAATGAATATTTTATCTTATTTCACAATTATAAATAGGAAATGGAGATTTAACACAATATGAATCTAAACTGGACCATCCCTATAAATATAAAATATAATTTTTATTCTAATTCAAATCACAAATCATTAAGCTGATTTTATCCAACAATTTTACTGAAAGCTTTATCAATAAGGACAGATTATAATTACCTAATATTGTCATAGTATCTTATATACAAATATTTCTTAAATATTCACCAAAAGTCAAAAAATGAACCACCATTGCAACTTAATATGGATCATGCAACTGAAACCACTCCTATGTTATTATATTATTCGATATTAAAATAAGACTTTAAGGTAACACCAAAATTCAAGTCAGGGCTATAATTGCTGCATAGAAAAGATTTCATCTAGTGAACAGAATACCCTTCTTAGAAAGGCCTGCTTGCAAGGCTGGCCCTTGGCTGGCATTTGGGAACTTGGATTTGGAGGGTTCCCAATACTTCCTAACTGATAAGAGTGGCTCACTGTGCCTGAACTGTTTGTACAAACAATGTGGTTTACTTGAAACAGCTGCTTTCCTTCTGGGCATCTGCACTTTTGGTACACACAGGAGAGAGGATGGCTACATGACTAGCCTCCATAAAAAACTTGGATACTGAATCTCTAATGACAGTCTGATACTGGTAGACAACACCACACATGTGTTGTCAAAATTTGATGCTGGGGAAAGTACATCCAGATAACTCCATAGGAGAGGACTCTTGGACTCCTGTACCTGGTTTCGTTCACATTTCACTATACGTACCATTTTCCTTCGCCAATTTTGCTGTGTATCCTGTCACTGTGATAAATCAAAGTCCTGAGTATGATTATTTGCTGAGTCCTGTGAGTCCTCCCAGTGAACCACCAAATCTTGGGGTGTCCTTGGGAACCCCTGACGCAACTGCATTATATGAAATTTTTATTATTTAAGTGTATGTGTTATATGTGATTACAACCACATATTGACAAAGTGATTTCACAGTATTAATACCTGTCCCTAATCTGTTTTTCGTGATATATCCCTTGGAGATTCCTATATTTCTATATTCATTTGAACAAAAGAATAAAAGGGATAGATGAAACAATGATGTCAGAAAACAATATACAATAAGTAAAAATCCTATTTTAACCAGAATAAAACATACAGAATCTCGATGACTGACAATATGTTCTATAGTATGAAAGTTTCTAGCAAGAAAATGAAAAAACAAAAAAAAGGGGCAATTCTTGGCAACTCAGCAGGGTTTATTTTCTTTTTATAATAATTGTGCATCAGGCTGAGCCTGTAGTCCCAGCTACCCAGGGAGGCTGAGGCAGGAGGATCACTTGAGCCTAGGAGTTCAAGGCTGCAGGGCACTATGATCGTGCCTGCGAATAGCCACTTCAATCCAGCCTGTGAGACAGACTGAGATCCCTACTCTTAAAAATAATAATGATAATAATAATAAATAAAGTAATTGTGCATCATTCAGGTAACTGGGATAATTGTAGAGAAATAGCCATTGGATATAGTATGATACTATGCTACTGATCACAAAGTTCCTTTAGTTTCTAATCTTTTTCTTAATTTCTTATAAAACTAAAAATATGGTTCACCTAGTAAAGGAAGTTCTTCATTAAACAAATCAAAAAGTCAAAAAAGTCACATCCAAAATGTAGGATGAGTTATCTACTGTTTCCCAACTAGTGGACTTGTTCATTAAAAATTAATAGGGCCTTTAACTTATTTGGGGGTAAGAAAGGAGTCATCTCATGTAGAGATGGTTAACAGTGTGGTAATCCAATTGATCACATATTTCAGCTAAATCACAGATTACCAATTTCTGAAGAAATATAATACCATACAAATGCTACACATGGAAACTGTCAGATAAAACAATTTGTATTTGACAATCCTGAAGACACTTAAAATCTTGGCAGATCATTAGTAGCAGCACTGTCCTTGTGATACAAAGAAGTTTAGCATTAGAAACTAATAGAATACCAGATATAGTGCAGGATAGGTAGTCAATTCTCTTAAAAGGAAATCATACACATTCTTCAAACATACATATACTACAAATGGGTTCTAAAAATATTTTCTTTAGGGCTGAAATTCAACAGGAAGAAGTAAAATCAGAGATGTCAGAAGAAGGTCAATGGAAAGAGAATTACACTAACAAGAAGAATCAGGTACTGACTTTCCAGCCAATGTCACCTGAGTTTCCCAAATACTGAGAACCAGTATAGTTAGTATATCACCTTATATTTTTCTCTATGGTATTGTATTAGTTTTCTGCAATAAAATAAAATATTTAATAATGTCACTTTCTTGAAACTCAACTGTGAATGACTTCTGATCAAAACTCAAAGCTCTGTCAAAACATGGCTCTGGTATGATTCCATGACAGAGGGAGGGCATGTGTGTGTGACAGCGGAGAGTCCAGTGCTCCCAGATTTTTGTTTTGGAATGTACCCAAAAGAGCTTATCAAGGACTTGAGTACAAATCAAGTATTTCCACAAGCAGCAGTTAAGAAAGACAACACTTTTCCTCACGTGTGATCCTTAGGTTTTGGCAATTCTGGGAAAATGTTGTCATGTTAACTCACCAGTCTAGACCATTTTCTCTGACCCTGTGTAGGTAGCTACTGCAGTTAGAAAAAAGTGAGGCAGGATCTTGGCAGATATATTCTTCCATATTTGGATTCCAGAAGTATAAATCACATAAATAGTAGACTGATAACTTTAAAATTGTCGTTTTGAATAGGCTACCACCAAAGAGCTTTAAAACGTTCAATCCAACTTACTTTTTAGTAATCTTATTTGTCAAAATTGATGCACTGTCCTTGAAATTCTCACTTTTTTTTTTGAATTTTTGTACCACTGAAAGGTGGTCTTACTAATAACCTCTCTAATAGAGGAAAATAAATTATCAAACAGAGAGTAACAGAAATAAACTCACAACACAACTACTCTTTGTTTAATTAAAACAAGTGTGGCCTAACTTGTTATCTCCGAGTTCTTTCTCAGCCTTGAAAACGTTTCTGAGTGGACAGGAGGAGCGTAAACTTCTGCTTCCTCAAGAAGAGACAGGACGAGGTGCCTCCGCTGTCAAGGAGAAAGAAGAAACTGATTTCTACTATTAATCTGCTACGTGAGAAACAAAAAAGGCAACATAGCAGCTTCGCAGCCACTTTTGTTATCAGTCTCCTGAAGCAGAGGGAAAAAAGCCATTTCTACCCTTTAAAAACACCAAGCAACTTTCCTCACCACCTGACATTTCTTTCTTCCCTCTGTTTGTCGTGGCGCCTCTCTCTCTCTCTCTCTCTCTCTCTCTCTCTCTCTCTCTTTCTTTCTCAGAAAAATAAATAAACTTTACTTTTGTATATCCTAGTCACTGTCTGAGAATTCTTTCTTGCCTGCATATAGATTTCACACCCTGACAATCACTTCCCCTGAGTCCGCTTCCAGTTTTCTCTAGCCACTGCTGTCTTCTTTACTACCTCCTTTCCTCTGTGAAACGCGGATATCCCCAGGTTTTTATCACTGGCCTTCTTCTCTTTCTGTATGTTCCTCATCGTGGACAAGCCCATTCAGATCTATACCATCGTCTAATTGTTTAATGATATTATTCTGCGTCTTCAACCTCACAATTTAACCTATGCCTAGAAATGCCTATTAGCCAACTGCCTACTGAGAATACCTACATGAATATTCCACTGACTTCAACCTGTTAATGTAGAGAGAAAAGGTAGTCTTCCCTTGACCTGCTGCTCTTCTCTCTTCACCTGACAATTTCCTTCTCCTTCCTCATGTCCAGTTTAAATGTTAGTGCATGACCTAGAAACCTATGAATCATCTGAGATTTCTCTCTGCTCCCTAATGTTTTGCATTCATTAATCACTAAATCACATTAACTGTACCTCTTTTCTGCATCTGCTTTATATTTCCACTGCTACTGGAAACATAAATATAAAATAAATAGGTTTTGTTTCTATTTTTATGTATATTTCCTAGTTTATATTTATTTTATGTTTAAATTTCCTAAACATAATCTCTTCATGGATGGTTTTATTATTATTTAAGTAAAAAAAAAAATTTAAGCAAAACCAATCAAACCCCAAGAAAAAGACCAACATTTTAAAATGAATAGACAGAGCTTCCTAACTTTATTTATTTCATAAAAAAAATAAAGATGGATGGGTGAAAAATGGACGGGGGAAAACCTCATAATAGATTGGTGCTAGTCTTAGGATTTCCTTGGGATTGGTGCCAAGGAAATTATGGCTTTGACTACTGCAAAACTTCCCTTGTCTCCCAGTCTCTTTACATGGTTACTTTCCATCTAGACCTTTAAGAGGGCTCAGCAAACTACAGGCCACAGGTAAAATCCAGCCTGCCCTATGGTTTGATGAACAAAGTTTTACTGGAGCACGGTCATGCCTATTCGCTTCCATCTTATCTATGGAAGCTTTCAAACTACAATGGCAGTGTTGAGTAGATATGACAGAGACCACATGGCCTGAAATGTTTAGTATCTGGTCCTTTACAAAAAAAGCTTGCCACTTGCCAATCCCTGCTTTAGACCATAACCAGAATGCCCTAGTACTCAAATCTAATCTGTGACTCCCTGCTCAAAAAGCTCAAAATTCTCCAATGAATTCCTGTAGTAAACATTGCTGGTCCCCTACCCAATAGCCATTTCTTCTTTTTTCTTGCTGGAGAAAAACAATTCTATTTGGATAGTTATCATCACAATAGCCCTCCCTAGTTCCAAAAAGGGAAATAATTATTAAAAGCTAATCACAGTAATTACATCTGTTTTCCCATGACTGGTTTAGGAATGAGCATGTGGCATAATCCAACCGATAAAATATTACAGGAAGTCCACTGCAGTTTTCTCCCTATTTACAAGAAACATGAAGAAAAGCAGCCCATCCAGCCTTTAGACACTGTCTTATGAGAACATGACAATTGAAGCTGTTGTAAATTAGCCAACCATGAAAGGAAACATGAACAAATCACTGCCAATGGCATAGCTGAAAGAGGGACAACAAGCGGGATCCGATGCTATCACTGAACCACCCAAACAACTCTGGTTCCTATTGTTCCCGCCACTCTTCCTTACCTCATCTATTCTTTGCAGCCAAAATCCCTCTACCTGGGAAATCTCCCATGGTCTGCAGGATAAGAGCTACTCATTAACAAGTCTTCCCTAAGCTTGCCTTAGCTAGGTATTCACCTCATTCCCAACCACTCCCATATCACACTTTTTGCACTAGCAAAATTGAACTGCTCACAAACCCTGCAAAGTTCACTCATATCTCTTAGCTTCTGCACTTGCTATTTTTTCTGCCAAACATGCAATTTTGACAGATGTTCCTTCTGCCTCTTTATCTGGCAAATTTCCACTTGCTCTGCATGCTTACCTTAAATTCCACCCACTTTTTAAAGCTTTAATTCCTCACCATGAACCAAGTGCCTGGCACATATTGAACATACTAAATATGTAATAAATGATAACTATAAGCTCCCAGAGGGCATCTGGTACAGTGAGCCCTAAATAAAGTAGTAAATAATAGAAATGACAATTAGAATAACAAGCTCCTGACTGTATTTTTTAAAATTGTGTATTCTGTAAAGTTAGAAAAATGTTTAGTACCTAAAAGACACTTGATAGTCATTTGTTAAATGGACAAATAAATAAATAAAAATGTCCTCTGAAAATTCTGTTGACAAAACACAGAAATTAGATAGGGACAGCTCTTTTCTATTAAAAACACCTTAAAGACCAAAACTATGTCTTCTGCTACTTGCAAAACCAAACTTACAGTAGCTCTTTCATAAATATAGACTAAATAATCAAAGGTGTCTTCATACACTTCAGATTGTACAATGCATTAAGTGGCACATCTAGTTAACATAGTAGCAATTTTGATAAGGCAAAACATTTTTGTACTTTAGTTATAATTTGCTGACCTAGAGTTGGGATATTGGAATATATATTGTGATAATCTTTTGGCTAATAGTAACAGATTATCTTGTTCTAACAAAACTACTGTTATAATGACAATCATGCAGCAGATGGAAGAACACATCTTGCTCTAACAAAGTAAACAGATCTCATTTGGTTTCAACTTATGGGGAATAAAGTCAATAATAGCGAGACCTTGCTAGCATGAGAATATGTAACATAACCTGTGCTTCTCAACAAGGAACTACATCTCTGACTTCTTTACTCAGGAGGCATCTTTAAATAATAATCTACTGGTATTGGCACATACTAAGTTTTGCAATTTTTATGGCCATTTGTTTATGGTACCAGAAAGATATTTTTAAATTCCCCGTTTTAAAGATAGTTATAGGCTGGGTATGGTGGCTCACGCCTGTAATCCTAGCAGTCTGGGAGGCTGAGGCGGGTGGATCGCTCAAGGTCAGGAGTTCAAAACCAGCCTGAGCAAGAGTGAGATCCCATCTCTACTAAAAATAGAAAGAAATTAATTGGACAACTAAAAATATATAGAAAAAATTAGCTGGGCATGGTGGCGTATGCCTGTAGTCCCAACTACTCGGGAGGCTGAGGCAGAAGGATTGCTTGAGCCCAGGAGTTTGAGGTTGCTGTGAGCTAGGCTGACGCCACGGCACTCTAGCCAGGGCAACAGAGTGAGACTCTGTCTCAAAAATAAAATAAAATAAAATAAAATAAAGATAGTTACATTTTCCATGACACAAATCACCATGTAATACAGTTGACCCTTGAACAACATGGCTTTGAACTGCAGGGACCCAGTTATCCCCAGATTTTCTCCTGCCTCTGCCACCCGGAGAGGGCAAGAACAACCTCTCGAGACTCTTCCTCATCCTCCTCAGCCTACTCAATGTGAACTTGAGGAGAATGAATACCTTTATGATGATCCACTTCCACTTAATAAATAGTAAATATAGTTTTTCTTCCTTATGATTTTCTTAATAACCGTTTCTTTTCTTTAGCTTACTTTATTGTAAAAATACACTATATGATACATATGACATACAAAATGTGTTAATAGATTGCTTATGTTATTGGTAAGGCTTCTTCTGCACAATAGTAGGCTATTAGTACCGGTAGTTAAGTTTGGGGGGAGTCAAAAGTTATACGCAGATTTTCGACTGCACTGGGGATTGGCGTCCATAATCCCTAGGTTGTTCATGGATCAACTCTAACTAAATTCACTTACTAAATGCAAACCATTTATTATAAAAACTAAATAGAAGATCTGTTGTTATAACAAATCCAATTTGTTACAATCTGACTATAAAGGAAACATACACCATAGTATCTTAATTTTTTTTCTTATTTATATAAAAATATCATAGAGGATTTTAGGAACCATAATTAAATGAATTAACTTTTTTCAGACAACTGTTTGAGATTATAAACTACTTACAAATAATTTCCTAAATGCTTCTGAATTCTAAACTAAAGAAATTAATTTAAACAAGGAAATTTTAATAAAAAACATGCATAAATTGAAGTTAATTTTTTAAAACTGTTCTTTTGTGGTCAATACTTTCTTAATCTTACTTTTTAAATTATGGTAAAACCACCAAGACTAATTCAATATCAGAATTCTTACCTGAATTGCTATTTTGAGAAGGACTTTGAAGATTTTTGCAGTTCTTATTGCCATTTGGTATCTTTCCTTCTGCATATTCTGAAATTTTTTTGTAAATGCTATGGTATACAAAATGTAACAAATAAAATTACTATTGCAATACTGATATGAAAAACATTTACCAAATATATTAAATGCTTAAATGTTTAGGTTATTTTAGAAAATACCAGAACTTTATTTATCCCATACACTTCAAATCTGTAGCTTCTACAAACTTACTAAGCTTCTAATTAAAGAAGAAGAAAAGTAAGTTGAAGTAGTGATGAACTGAGGGCAGTACAGGTTAGTAAATTAACTAGAGTTCGCTTGACATAATGCAAGTGTCCTAGCTCCGTAAGCAATAGCTATTTGTTCTTAAATAAGCTGCTTTTCTTAGGCTCATTGTCTTCTGAAAAATAAGGATTTTACTGCCTTATTTCACTAGGTTATTTTTGAACATTTTACGAGATTACATTTTTAAGGTGCTCAGAGATAGTAAAGCAATGAAATAATCTGTTTTTGAATGTAATTGCTGAAACTATTTTGGAATCCCAAATAAAACCCAATATATAGTTCTTCATAAGTTCTAATAAGTCAAATGCTGCAGTTTTCAGAAAATGTCATTAAGTACCAATTTGGGCCTCAAAGGAGAACTTACCATGAAGGTCTGGGGTGGCCTAAGATGTGGGCTCCAAATAAGGTTTTGAGTATAGCAGGGGAGGGTCAATTTGCTTACTATGTGTGTGGCTAAACCTAGGAAGCCCAGCTGCCAGAGCAGGGTGCTGGTGCTTTGGGAGCAATGGCTGAGCATGTAAGAATATGTAAGTGAACTAGAAAAAGTTGTAACTTTGAAGTCTTAGTGTGGATCACTATGAAGACAGGGGGACCTGAATCAGTCAGGGCATCTTGGTAACAAAGGTCACTCATATTAGACTGCAGGACCAGTTCCAATGGCAACAATACAGCAACAGAATCAGCAGAAACAATGGAATGATTAGAATGTCTTTATTCCCCTTCTTTCTGACTTGTAAAAGAAGATTGTCTTCCTTGGACTTAGGGAACCCCTTAGGTTCTTGAAAAATTCAAGGAGGAGGTAGATAGGAAATAGTCCTCAGGGGACAGAACAAAGAATTTTGGCTAAACCGAACATTCAAGACCCAACTAACTAATTAGAAAAATCAAAATGTGACACCATTCTTATCCCATGCAGAGGGGTTCTACTTGGAATGAGATGGGCAATATTGGGATCCCTAAGGATAATTGTCTTAAAAGTCCTGAGATAAAGAACCTGCACCCCTTGCTACTTAGAAGTACTCTAGCCTTTTGCTTTATGTCTGGCGGATGAAGTGGATTGACTCACTGCCATTCCACAACTACATGAACCTAACTATGAAATCTCACCTGATGTGTAAGACACAATAGTTATAATTATTTTAAACATCAGCATGGTATTAACTTGCCTTTTAATGCAAATACTTATGATTTCAAACCACTACAAAGAGCATAATCTTTTGTAGTCTATCCAACCATATCTTGACAAGAGACATCAATGAGTTGCTGAAGAAGAAGACTGGCTATATCTGGTGATTTCTTGCATAATCATGAGGGCTGTGCTAAAACAACAGACAGATGACTGTTAAGGTTCCACCCTGAGGAACTTTAATAAACTTATTTAAACAGCTCACTTCATATACTTTACCCATGTCATATCCGGCCTGTCAGTGTAGATTTAACCATCTACATGCACTAATAGACATAAACATCCTGGGTGCTCTAGTGCTCATCTTTGTAAATTACTGCCAAGGCTAAAAAGAATGGACAAAAAGGAAACTTCTTGTCCCTCTGCGGCATTACATAGTAAAGAATACTAATGTAAAGTCCTTTGATGGGCAAGAAAATACTGATGTCAATTATCTAAAGTAGGCAAAGATTTCAGTGAAGATTTCTCCATTACTTCTCTAGTCTGATATAATAGTTTGTACTTCAGTCAGCTTGGGGTCAGATAAGAAAGAGCTATCGGAAGGCTTAAAATAGCAATATTAATAATAGTGGTAATAATATTAATAGTAGTCCTAGTAATTTCAGTAAATAATGCTTACAATATATGCTAGGAACTGAATTCAATGCTCTCTCTATATAATCTTACACACAACCACCCTTGAAATGTATATTAGTATCCTCCTTTTCATATCAGAAAACGTATTAAGTGATAAGTAGTGCTCCGAAGGTCACACAACTAGCAAGCGGGAAAACTAGGAATTAAATCTAGTCGTGTGTGACTCTAAAGCCTCTTTTCTCTTTATCACTCACCCATGGCTTGTCTTCATTAAAGGAAAAGTTTATCCAATTTAAGCTATCTTTCTTCCCTCTATCCATACTAATTTTTAAAAAATCAAAATACACTAGAAATGAAAAAGGAAAGAAAACAATGAACCTATAGTACCCGGTAATAGCAATTGAGAGTCACTTAGGGATCACCTAACATCAATGCTCTTCAAAGAAAGCAACTTAAAGCATAGAGTCATCCAAAAGACAAAATGATTTTCAACTCCTATTTATGTTTAACACAGTATTTTTAAAGGAAAAGTGTATAAGAAGCAGAGGTTAGAAAAATACTAGAAAAAGGTTAAGAAGTTCAATATTGAGGCATAAAGTAAACTGAAAGCTAAAGTCCACAAGTTATAAAACTAATGAAATACAAAAGCCCTTTAGGTAAGATAAGGTCACAGGACCAAAAACATCAGATTACAAATAACAAGCATCAGTCAATATAATAAGAGAAGATATATTCTACTATACACTGTTCTTTATGTTGCCCAGTCCAAATATTTGCTTTTCTACCTGATGATTTGTGTTGATAGTTTGCACTGTATTGCAATAATTATAAGTTAATTTTATTTATTTAATATTTCTGACTTGTGTGATTACCACTCTGGAACAACACTCGGGTTTAAAAAAACATAACTAACTACTGTACCTTTCCCAATTATCAACTGCATTTACGTTTGCATTTGTCTTTATTAAAAACTCCACTATTTGCTGTCTTGTGTTACACACAGCAAGTAAAAGTGGTGTGAGGCCACCCTGTAAAACAGCAAAAAAATTGATAATTTACAAAACTACATATTTCTCAACTGAACTCAAAACCTTATATAAGATCCTATGCACTTACTCATATAACATAGAAAGTAAACAAAAAGTAGTCTCTTCTTGCTCACGTCTCTGTGCTCTCCCGTATGCTGGCTCCCTCCCTTGCAAACTCCTTTCCTCTGCCTCACCACATTAACTCTTGTCATCTCCAAAACTCACTTCAAACATTTACCAGCTCCAGGAATCTTTGCTTCTCTCACACCATTTAGCATGGTATACTGCAATTAGTTTATTCTTTCCCATGTAAACCAAGAGCTTCTTGAGGGCAGGGACTCTATCTTTTCTCTATATCCCCAAACCCTAGGACACAGTAGTAAATCCTCTAAGTATTTCTATTAGATTAATGATCTAAATTCTTATCTCTGGGCAAGTGTTTCCTAAACTATATTCCAAAGAATATGTACTACAAAGACTGCCCCCCAAAAGAAATATTCCATGATCATCTATGTTTAAGAAATATTACAAACTGCATTCTATGTCCAATATTCAAGGAATCTCTGGGACTTTGCCTAATCCCTATTTGACAACACTTTTTGTGGCAAACATTAACATTTGAGTAATGAGAGTTTCAGGGATACAGTTTGGAGCACTTTCCAACAAAGGCAGAGGTTTCCTCCAGGTGACACAAACTTGCTTGATTTTCTCCTGTCAATGGTGTCAGGATCCCAGATGCTACCTAATGTCAGGCACTCCCGCTCCAAATGGGTCACTAAAGAAACGTGCTCTGAATTAAAAGAGATGGGCTTCAGATGAATTTTGATTGCTTATTATGAAATGTTCCATGGGGTTTCTGCTACTACGAGGGAATAGATTTTTATCTTAGCTGTTAGAAAGCTCAGCATGAAATTTTATTCTCAATGATAATGATAATCCCAGGACCCTAGTTCATATCTACTTTTTTTAACCCAATGTCATTCTGGTTTCCATCTTAATTGCTACTTTGTGTTATACTTTATTAATATTTTAGGTGCAATAGAAATCAGAAATATAAACACAATCACTTATCAATAAAAGTTCTAACACTGATCTATATGGAGTATTTTTAGTATGATGAAATCTGCTTGCATTTTTAAGGGACAACACTAAGGAGACACATACAATGCTGTCTGCAATATGCTTAACCTATTCAACTATAACCATGATTTGAACATGGCCCAATTACAGGACGGGGGATGAACACAGAACATAAAGAACGACACAGACACACACAAAGACTTCACATGACTCGAGTACCCAATCACCGGCTGCTTTATTTATTTATTTATTTGGCCGATTTATTTTTATACCCCCCAGACCCAGGGTTAGTTCCTTGTATGTGAGCATCTGAGCATAGCAGCGATAACCGTCAATTTCAGAGTTGTATCACAAGGGAACAATTTCCCATGATCTCAGATCTTGAAATGATTACTTGAGGCTCCAGCGCCAGACATAACTCAAAAATCAAGGCCGAAATAAGCAACAATAAACAATGCAGCCATCAGAAGAACTTCTTGTGCTCTCTCCCAGTCAGCGGCAGGCCCCCACGGTTGTGCCTGTCTTAGGTCGTCCCCCCCCCGCCATGGGAGATCTTACCCGTCTTTGACTACCAACTATCTTATGGGGCCAGACCTCGGGAATGTTCTTCTTATCTTTATGGCCTCCAGACTCCCACCACGGGAGCCCACCGTGTGGGAGCTGGGCAACATTTGCTTACGTGCAGCAACTCAGGCCTCTTGTTATGTCCCAAGGCAGTAACCATGTCTGAAGAAAATACTGGTTACCGCTGCATCATGCAGCACACGTACATTACAGGCTATAGTGAATGATCAGTGTAAGGCATAACGCCAGAATCAGCCCCCAACAATGATTGGCCTAAAAAGGTGTACAGGCATGCTAATGGGAGGATGATTGCTTATGGTATATATAAAGAAAAAGAGTTTTTCAAGAAAAACCAACTTGTCAGTTCTACAATTCAACACCAGTACTAAGAGATTAATATAAAATATAGACTATATATTATAAACACATTTAAACTGTCTTAAAAATATTGAAATCTTTATCATAATATGCTATAAAACAAGAGCTATAAACTCAAGTACTTACAGAGGCAAAGTAGGTGACCTGAGCATGTGAAGTACCTAGGTGGGCACAGTAGAAAAGTGGAGAACATACACCTCATATAAAGGGGCAGCATCTGTACTGCACACCAAACAGTAAGATTGGCTCCAGGGACACCACATTTGATTCTTTAAGAGAAGCCTGAAATCCAGATTTCTATATGTCTCCTAAACTGTACCCATTAACTGCATTTATGGAGGCAAACTAAACATATGTATGGCCACCTGTATGTTTAGACGATAGCCCTTGTGTTTTCATGTTTGCTACACATGTGTTTCCATGTGGTTGTGTATAAAGCAAGGATTTGCATGTAAAATCTTTCCTTTCTTTAGTATCACATGTTTTACTAAAAAATCAGGCCCTGACATGTAATACAAATTGCTGTTATGACTCATAATACTCACTTCATGGATTTTTCTATTTATTCATTTACAGTCTATTCATATTTAATTTAATTTTTTTGAATTATTTATCTTTTTTTCAGCATATTATGGGGGTACAAATGTTAAAGTTACATGTGCTGCCCTTGCCCCTCCCTCAAGTCAGAGCTTCAAGCGTGTCCATCCCCCAGCTGGTGTGCATCACACTCATTATGTATGTATATACCCAGCCCCTCCCCCCCACGTCTGCCCGACACCCGATAAATGTTATTCCTATATGTCCACTTAAGTGTTGATCAG